>JAYJMJ010189968.1:0-41129 GCA_036873875.1 Laminaria ephemera
GTTTATCTGTCACCCCGTGACTGGCAGCTACCTGCACTTGGCAGTCGCAACAGTTGCTGGATAGATGCATTGACTAAATGCCATGCTTTTGTAGGGGGGCATAAGCGCCAGGCGCATCCACCATCAGCCACATTATAACTTCGCTAACGTATGTGCTTTGGGAATGCCACAATAACCGATCAGAATATACTGTTTCTCTTTAGCCTATACTCATCCGTCGCCTGATTTGCACGTTGTCTGGTGGATGCGCCTGGCGCTTATGCCCCCCTACGGTCTCTGTTCAGTTGCTAATGGTTAGGTCAGCTACAGATAGTTTGACGATCAGCTGATACTGTCAATGTACAATGGCTTTTTGATATAAAGGCCTTGCCAAAGAAATTTTCTACTGTGCCAATCAGCCTTCGTATTGCCATCTTATCTGGAACTCTATTTCCTCTTCACCATCGGTGCGTTCGTGCTCTATGGTGAACTGAGCACGCACAGGAACGTAGACCCGCTCACCAGAGATTTGAATTTCAAATTGCTCACCCGTTTCAATGCTATCTGCAAGGCGACGGAGCTTCTCTACGAATTCTTTATTGCTATAAGTTTTTTCGATATCGCGATCTGGCTTCATTATTTGTACTCAATGGATTTGGATTATTTTAGTGCCAACCACCATATAACTGGCAGTGGTGGCATTTCTGTTATTTGCTGTCTCTGGACATTAATACTTAGGGACTACTTTTATAGAGTTCAACCCCCGCACAACCGCCTATGAGAATTTTTTTGTTCATTTTCTGTACTCAATTACTCGGCTAACAACGCAACATGCAGGTGGCAGTGACATGTGCCATTCCGGTTACCTATAGTGACCATGCTAGCGCTGCTGCCGCGCCAACACCCCCATTGTCGTGGCAATTAGTCGGGATACCACCAATGCGCCAAGGTCGTCGACATCCACCTCGGGAAGGTACTCGACAAAATCAACCGCCGCTATTCTGCCCCGCTCTGCCGCGCCCTTTATCAGATCAAGCCCCTGGTAATAATTCAGACCACCGGGTGTACGCCCTATCACACCCGGCACGATAGACGGATCGAATGCGTCTACGTCGAAACAGACAATAATATTGGCACCGGGTTCGATATGATCAAGCGCGGCCTTTACACCATGTTGATGCAGCTCGTAGGCGGTGACGAATTTAGCGCCCCAGTCCACAGCGTCCTGATGATCTTGTGGATGGCCAGAGCCTATCCCGCGTGCGCCTACCTGAACAATATGCTCAATGTGATCCATCTCGGAGGCACGGCGCATGGTAGACGATAACCCCAGTGACTCACCCATATGGGATTCTCTCCAGTCGATGTGCGCGTCAACTTGCAGAATGGTATATTTTTCACCGGTAGTGTCCAGCGCTTGTAGCATCGGTATTGGAACAGAATCATCCCCGCCTACCACTATGGGGATTGCACCTGCTGCCACAACAAATGACACAGCGCGGTTTATTGCGTCACGATTTTCTGAAAAATCTGTTTCATGCAGGGGCAGATCACCGTAGTCCATTGCAGTTAGCACATCAGCAGGAAATGTAGGCCCACCCAGGTCAAAGTTATAACGATCTGTATTTGCAGACAGTGACGCTATTGATTTACGCAGCGCATCAGGTGCATTGGCGCAATACGACCCAACAGATCCGTAGGGCGTTGCCCCTCGTGCCCCAATAAAAACTGATGACGCTTTTAATTCATCAGAATGACCACAGGCTGGCAGGCCAAGGAATGTAGTCACTTCATTTGCGCCAAACAACGCCGCCAGATCTGGTTTCTCACTCATCCTATTTCCCCTTGCCAAACAAAGTTATTACATCGACAAAAAATATATTTAGGCAAACTACACCAGGATTCGACACTTAAACCCTATACAGGCTTATACCATCTTACTGTTATTCTCGCCCCGGTCTCTGATCGCTTAACCAGAAATTTTTGCTTCACACAACAGAGGCTTCGGATCGGGGTCATCAGTATTAACACTACTTCTTTTCAGAAACATATAACTCACTGCCTACACAGCACGACAACACTTCATTTTTCTGGTGGTTGTTAACCGTGTGCCTTATCGAAAACGATTAGTGCAATAGAGCTTCCATTCGTGCGAATCAAAGCCCTGACGATCAAAAACTGGCATCCTGATTCCCAACTATGGTGATGTGCGATCACTTTAACACCACAAGCGTGAAAACGCCCGCTCCATGACAGCCACAACCTTACGATTTGCATCTCATTCAATGATCCCTCGTATTTGGTGGAAAGTGCCATATAATCCACGAATGAAAAATTTCAGCTACCCAACGTACCCGCCTGAAAGCGGCTACATGACAGATACCATACGCACTAAATATATCGACAGCGCCGTAGAGAAAAATCTATTGCCTGCTAACGCACACCGATTGGACCCGGTGATCTCCTTAACTGCACCCGGTGAAACAAGTAAACCCATACAGTTCTGGCAACTTTATTCGGTGTTAGGCCATGAGCGTATAATTAATATCGTCAGCCGCTTTTATAACCACGTGTACCGCGACGAGCACTGGTTTAAATCAGTATTTGCACGAATAGCTCCAATGGACAGACATGTCCAGACACAATCATCCATGTGGGTTGATGTCATGGGCGGGGGCCATCAATACCACGGTGCGGAATTCCGGCTTAATTTTCATCATACACATAATGCGATGGAACTCATGACTGACCGTGGTGCAGAACGCTGGGTATCGTTGATGGTGAAAACCCTGGATGAACCGGGTATCGACTTCACGCAAGATTTGCGGGTTAGGCCAGCGATAAATACGTTCCTGTCCTTCTTCATTAGCAAATACGCTGACGATTTCAATTTTCGCGACACCTTCGTGTTTGGCGAAACCAATCCGCCTTTTAAACGCCGGATCAATTTCCTGAATATGACCTCGGATGCTATAGAGGCCCTAACCGAGCAGGAATTAATAGACGAACTAACTGCCCGGGGGATAGACCTGAGCCCGTACCACGACAAACAGGCATTGATTAATAAAGCGCTAAGTTTGTAAAAGTGCTTCAGGAATGGAGAGCAACATTACGGAAATCGGCAAGAATGGGTGAAGTACAGAAGATTTCCGGACACTGTTTCCGCGCAGTCTTTCAATTTGGAAATACCCGTAGTTTTTCACAGTAGAACTATCTGACAGTAGCCGGATAATCGCGGACTGCGTTTTGCATTGAGCTTCAACCTCTGCTGCCACAGGAAACATCGCCGAATGAAATGTTAGCTCCGACTAGTGTTGTAGACGAAACGCGCCGCTAATCGCGGCGCCTGGTATTTCCCTTAACTGCCAGAAGTTGAAACGTCAGAATTTTCCATTCTGGTTTTTCCAGTCAGCTTCAGGTGGTATCGGTTGTATAACATCCCAATGCTCTACGATCAGACCATCTTCCAGTCTGAACAAATCGTAGTACGCAACATGATCGCCTTTGCCAAATTTCCCTTCACTCATTGTAAGGACGAAATTCCCTTCACCCAGTACCTGATGAACGGTGTCGTATTGCATGACCAGTCCGTTCTCTGCAAAATGCTGAAGAGCAGCGCCAAGTCCATCAAGACCATCAGCTACTGCAGAATTATGCTGCAGGTATTGCTCTGTACTAACGTACTGTGCCAGCTTATCAGTCTGACCGCCGACTAATACATCATTAACAAAACCGGCTGCAACTGCTTTATTTTTTTCAGTCGCATCAATATCGCTGACGTCTGTGACCCCGTCAAACTGGGATCTTCCACTGGGATTAGGCGGAGTGATTTCCGTTAGATTATCCCAGTGTTCAACGATAAGCCCGTCTTTAAAACGAAAAACGTCAAAGCCTGCCTTTGGTCCAAAGAAGTCATATTCAACATGCGCAATCACGGTATCGCCGTCAGCAAAAATACGGTGTAACCTGGATTTGAATCCCTGCGGTGGAGCATTTTGCATCACTGCGCCGAAACCCTCCAGACCATCGCCAACATCCAGGTTATGCTGCTTGTAGTCTTGCTTGCTGATAAAGGCAATCGGTGCTGTATCTCCAGTGTTAAATGTGTCGAGAAGAGCTGCCACTTTTGCTTTATTTTCAGTCATGATTTCTTGTTTCTCCTTGCTTGTGTCTGAAAAGGCCACCGTACCGGCAATCGCCCCGATCATAATAGGTGCCAGAGGAAGGTACTTTTTAATGGTGGTGCTAACAGATGAATTAATCTGCATTGGATTATCCTTCGCGTTGTTTGACCAAGCGCAATCTAGCATTCAGCAACCCAATGTGATATACGATTAAATAGAACAGACAATTCGATTTTCTAGATCAACAGATAACCGGGTAAGCATTAGATTCATGATCGACAATTTAAAATCTATGGCAGTTTTTGCGATCGTGGTTGAAGAAAAATCATTCCGTCGCGCTGCTGTCCGCCTGTCGCTTTCACCCTCTGTGATCAGTCACCATATATCAAAGCTGGAAAAATCCCTGGCAGTAGCGCTAATCTACCGGTCTACACGTTCATTTTCACTCACTGACGAAGGTGCGCTTTTCTACCAGAGCGCCAAAGCAATGCTTGTCGCTGCCACCGATGGCATGGGTGAACTTGCGGCAGACAGCAGCAATGCACTGACTCAGTTACGAGTCGCGATACCAGAGATGCTGAGCTCAAGCAGAGTCTTTGACCGTGTTACCGATTTTTCGCTAAACAACCCCGGCATTCAACTCATGATAACCTCGTCAGACACGACTACTGACTTGATCCGGGAAACCCTTGATGTCGCCATTCGTATAGGACGACTGAAAGATTCAGAGCTCAAGGCACGCAAAATCGCCGAAGACGAACTGATCGTCGTGGCGTCACCGAGCCTCATAAAAAAACACAAAAAGCCGGCCCAACCCGATGATCTGTTCACCTGGAAACGGATCGGTTTTACACCGGTACCAAATGATATTGTATTCAGAAAGAAAACAATAAAAATTCAGCCTGCCTGGAAAACCGTTGCAGCTGTCACGGATTCCGTCCACGTAATGCACAAAATGGCCTGTGCCGGTGTTGGTTTGGCCGGGTTGCCGCACGAACTGGTACGCGATGACATCAAGTCAGGCAAACTTCGCCAACTACTTCCTGACTGGAGCGCCGGGAAACTGGATTTTTATGTGGTTTGGCACAAGAATATCAGTGCACGCTCGTTAACGCGATCGTTCATAAAACACATGGATACCAACGAATGACAGTGTTATATCAGTCAAATATTTTTTCGAAAAATGCATCCGCTAAAAATGCTACCGGGTTTTCTAATGAATAGAGTGGCAGTAGTAACCGGTGGACACAAAGGAATCGGCCTGGCCATCACGCGGGCTCTGGCAGTTACCTGCGATCACGTGATTGTCGGCGCACGTAGCGTTGATGAAAAGACGGTACAAGCCACACTGCATAAAGAATTTGATGGCAAAGTCATCGCACTGCCACTTGATGTACGATCAAGCGCCAGCGTTGCAGAGTTTATATCAAAGGTTTCGGAAACATGCAGCACGATCAATATTCTTGTCAACAGTGCCGGTGTTACCGCCCATCAATTGGTTAGTGAACACACGGACGAACAATGGAATAACGTCATTGACACCAACCTGACCGGCCCGTTTAAGATGATCAGAGCTGTATTACCTGATATGAAAAAACAGGGCTGGGGCAGAATTATCAATATCGCATCAACTGCCGCACATACTGCCGTTGCTGATCACCCTGCGTACTGTGCATCCAAATCCGGCTTACTGGGCTTAAGCCGGGCAGTCGCACTGGAAGGCGCTCCTCACGGGGTCACCAGTGTCACAGTGAGTCCCACATGGGTTGAAACAGATATGCTGAAGGCCAGCGCCACGATAATAGCCAGGGATCAGCAAACGCCGGTGGAAACTATTATGCAGGAGCTTAAGGACTCAAACCCTCAAAAGCGCCTGGTCCAACCCGATGAGATCAGCGCACTAGTCGCTTTTCTCTGTTCCGATGCCAGTGCCGGATTAACGATGGAAGATATTCAGATTAATGCCGGGGCCTTTTGGTAGTTTAGCAATTGAAGTTCCCGCAAAGAGCTTTCACCTTATAAAAATTAAATTTCTATACAGGACAATCCTGGTTAACTCTGGCGCTCTCCCACAGCCACCACTGCCAGCTACTAGTGCCCCCCGACAACACTGACTATCCCGAAACCGCCGACTACAACAAGACTCAACGCCCAGACAATATCAAGATTGAACCATGTGCTTGAAAGAAATCTCAGCCCCAGCCAGAAGTAGATAATCGACGCTACCAGCCCACCGGCGGCTGTCATAGCCAACGTATGAACCACAGCGACCGTTACCGCTGTCTGCAGATTACCCGTCATTAAAACCTGTGCTGCCTGGTGGCCACCTTCCAATGATTCAACGCCACATAACCCCAGGTAGATCGGTACCAACATCAACCCCGCTCCGTGCGCCATGGCGGCCAGAAAAGACCAGAGCGCCAGGCGGGCCGGATGCACCCTTGCGAGATACTTCGGGTGTTTGCGATTGAACAACAAATATACGCCCATCAGAACTACCAACACACCGGCACCAATGCGGAGTTCTGACTGGAACTGAACCAACGCAGTCAGCAAGGAAAACGGCAACAATATTGCCATCATTGCTGCAAAATGCCCGACCGCCAGAAGACCGAGCGACATAGGTAACTTGCTTCGATTGCCATGCATCAGTGCTGACGATACAGCCAGCGGCCACCCCATTCCGGGGTTAATGCCGTGATAAAGGCCAGAAAAAATAACGGCCCACCAAAGGGCCGCTACGGACAGAGAGTCAATCAATTACTGAAAATTCCCATTGTGCCTAAACACTAGGGTAACAAAAGCTATCTGTTGAGCAGTCTCCCCCTTCAAGACGGATCTGGTGACTTCGGTAGCCCTCAGGGAAATTAATATAGAAGTCTTTGTCTAATTCAAGCCCGCCATTGTTACCCACCCGAGCCATCACCATCTGACCGCCTTCATCATCTGGATAAAACTGATCATCCCATGTTGAGTAAAGTGAGTTAGTCCAGTACACCCGTGTACCATCCCGACTAATTTCAACCATCTGCGGACCAAAAGCGAAATCTTCACCATTAGGGTGTTTGGTATCTTTAACAATGCCGCCCAATTCTACCTTACCGGCAAGCACCGGATTCATGGGATCGGATACATCATATTGATGCATCTCGCCTGTCCCCCAACACGCGACGTACAGATACTTATCGTCAAGGCTCAGATCTATATCCGTCACCAAGGGTGGTACGGCCGAAAACCCCTTTAACAGCTCGGGCAGATCATCCGGATCAGCAGGTTGCGGATCGATAGTGATTGTTTTTTTCGCTTGCCACTTACCATCATCATCACGCCACCAGGTAAAAATAGCGCCCTGCAGGTTAGTGGTGTCGATTACTACCCCACAAAAACCGTATGACTTTTTGGGATCATGCGCTGGCCGGATTTCCAATGCCATTTGGTGATTTTCACCCAGATCAATGGTTTGGATATTCTTGCGTTTGCGTAAATCCCAAAAGTGAATTGAATGGCCGTACTTATTACTCAGCAGGTCTTCTGCAACGATGCCGTTTTCATATTGTGGCGGTAATCCCCACTCAGAGCTGACCATGTAATCCTGCGGAAGATTCCACCAGAAATCATAATGTTTATCCTGGGCACCACGATCCATTTCATACTGACCTATGATTTCAAAAGTCTCACAGTCCATGATAAAAATACCAGGCGGGCCATCAGTACCATCTTCACCACCGCCACCAAGAGTCGACACATAAATACCCTCTGGTCCGCAATGAATAGTATGGGGTCGCGAGTATCCCGTTTTGGCAAACACTTCTTCAGGTTCAATCGTTTTATGGATTTTTGCTTTTAACGGATCTTTTACATCGATGATGTATATCCGTGATGAACGGATACCCGGCACGATCAGATAGCGGCGCTCCAAAAAAGCGTGACCGCTTAAAGGTGACAATGATGACGAACAGGCATTCCAGCCAAAATGATGAAACTCATCCCCTTTGTTCGGCATTATCACTTGTTGGACTATTTTCCCGTAGGTTTTCGACTTCTGATTCAAATCAACGACGGCGATGCCATCGGGCTGCGAACCATCCGGACTTAGCATAACGGTAAAGCCGTAGTTCTCTACAGGTGCCTGCATGGCCAGCTTTGCCGTGGCGTGAAACGTTGGATCTGGTTTTAAGTTCATTTTCCCCCCTGATTTAACAAAAAGAACCCGCAGACTTCACCGCTTGCGCAACTAACCCTTTGCTCGCAATAAACTGGAGATCCCTCGTGTGGCCGTATCTATGCACAGGCCTTTCTCAATTATTGTTTAGATGGTTTAACCAAATCAGGTTATATTCACCACTGGGAGATCAATTATTAGTGGAAATCCGCTATGCAACTCGATGCAATTGACATAAAGATCCTCGACACCCTGGTCGAAGACGGACGCGCCAGTGTTGAATCAGTCGCGGAGCGTGTAGGCCTGAGCCCCACCCCCACCCGCCGCCGCATCAGGAGACTAGAGGACGAAAAGATAATTTCAGCCTACCGGGCCGAAGTAGATCCGGCGCAAGCCGGACTGGAGATCCGCCTGCACGTACTGGTCAAACTGCAAGCCCGCGACAGACCCACCATTGAGAAATTCGAGCAAATCGTCCATGAAACACCAGAAGTGCAGTCCTGTGATCTGGTGACTGGGCAATACGACTACATACTGCTGATTCATTTACCTTCGATGAAGGATTATCACCGGTACTTGCGTCAGTTTTTAGAGAACAATGGCGGTATAAGCAGCATTGAATCTAATGTGGTTATCGGGAGCATTAAGAGCACACCGAAACTGGCGCTTAAAGAGCGTAAATAGAAAATAGATGTACCCCCTAACGAGAGCGTTATGGATTGGACGCTGCCATGCCGGGGGCTGCTAATTTGATGTCGCCTTCCGCGGGAGTCATTTTTCAAAAGCAGAAAAGTAACCAGAATGCTTAGTGCGACCGATCAGGGGGACCTAATCAAACGCGGGTAGATCAAGAGCACGGGCCTTTGGTCGTTTACAAAATGCAGACGTTTAAAACACCTAACACGGCAGCCCCCGGCAGCGACCAATATCTACTTATCTAACTCAACTCACTAAGAAACGGCAAATCAGCACCGCTTCGAGTACAGGTAATAGCAGCCGCCTTAATCGCAAAATCCATACTACCCTGTAAATCAACCTCACCGACCAGTTCAGCGCCCCCGTTAAGATGCCCTTCACTTGCCATCCAGTGCAGAATACTGGCCTGGAATGTATCACCCGCACCTACAGTATCTACTACTGGAACAACTATCCCTTTAGCATGGGCACTCTCACCATTGGCTTTAAAGCCACTACCGCCATCTGGTCCACGAGTGATGTACACCAGTTGCGCACCATGTGCGAAACTGTCAGCGATGAATTGATCTTCTTTGTTTTTGCCCAACAACGTTTCTATGTCTTCATCACTGGCTTTAATAATCTTCGCGCTGCGGGCATAGCCTGCATAGACTTCGCGCCATTTATCGATATCCGGCTCAATAGTGGGTCGAAGATTGGGATCATAACTAACCACACGAATAGCGCTTTCTCTGGCTGCAAGCTGCATTAAGCTGCTTGATGTCGGGTCGACAGCAGTACTGTAAGAGCCGAAATGAACCACCTGAATATCATCAGGCAGCTTTACAGGAAGCTCTTTAGCTTCAATACTGACATCTGCCGTGTTATCGGTATAAAACACATAAGCGGCTGACCCGTCTGCCTGTGTTTCTACAATAGCCAGAGTAGTGTTTAGATTGGTATCGATACATAGATCAATATCAATTTCATTTTGTTTGAAATGGCCACGCATTCGCTGACCAAACAAATCTGAAGACAGCTTGGTGAAGTATCTTGATTTATGACCAAGCCTTGCAAGACCTGTTGCTACATTCATGGGGGAACCACCCACATGGCCGGCCAGATTTACATTGCTTGCCGCCTCGTTTTCACGATTTTTCTCAGCAAACATATCAAACAACGCATCACCGCAACACAAATACACTATGAGTCCTTATTACTATTTAAAAATTCGCACAATTTGCCATTAAAAAAAGTGCGATGTTCAACATGTGGCAGGTGACCACAGTCTTCCAGGTAATGCCAATCACCACCAAATGCTATTACGTCATTTGTATTCATCGGATTGATACTATCTTGCTTACCCCAGAAAACCTGTCGCTTTAGATCATTGCTCGCCACTGTGGCAAAGGCAGAATGCAACTGGCCATCTGATCTGTGTAACAAGCCCGCAAAATCCTTTAGCGATTCCCGCGCACCCGGTTTGTTCAGGTGGCCCAACAATAACTGCGCCAGTGCACCCGCGATCAGTCTTTTATTGTGCACTAACGATTGCAAAAGGCTTAATGCGTCAGTTTCGTTATCAAGGCCGGTCAGGCTGTCCGAGAATGATTGGCTGACACCCTGCCCCAACCCCAATGGAGCGATGAGGGACAACGATTGAATATTCACAGGCTTGCTGGCAGCGCATAGCACAGCCATGGCCGCGCCCACACTATGCCCGACCAGATGCAGCGGCTGATCATCGCCAAAGTTTTGCATCACCAGGTCGGCAACAGCCTGTAGATCGTGACAGCCCATAACACTCACTGACAAACCATGTCCGGGCAAATCAAGTGCCAGACCTTCCGCGAAACCAAACACCGCAGGAGCATTGCCGGCCCATGATTGCTTGTCGGCCCCGAAGCCATGTATGAATAATACTTTCACTCCGGTGGAACTGTCCCCGCCCAGTGACTTGATCTTCAAACGGGATGCATCAGACATTTTAATCAGACTACTCCGCGACTTCTATAACACCAAGGGTTTGACCTTCTTCGGTGATATCGTCTATCTCGACTGCCTGGCTTTTCAGCACACCAGAGGCCGGAGCTTCCAGTTCCATTGTGACTTTGGGTGTAGTAACCAGCAATACCTGATCACCTTCCGCCACCGTATCACCCACCTTTACCAGCCATTCTTCCACTTGCGCTTCACTCACCTCATTGCCAAGACTCGGCATCACTATTGGGACTTCCATTTATTACCTCGTTGTATTTTTCTATTGCGGGTTAAAGACCAATTCTGGCCATATGTTGGTGATCCCATTGTCGTACGCTTTCCTGCGTTGCCGCTATTTCAGGAAAAAACTCACGCGTGATCAGATCAAGAATGTCTACGCATTGCGGAAAATAGCTTGACTCCATCTCTGCACCTGGAACAATCCAGTTGGGCGCACCCAGCACTTGTGGCGCCGCCTTTAATGAGTCAAACGCAAAGCGAGTCAGGTTCGTTGCCAGCGTTGTAGCGAAACTGCCGCGCTCACAGGCTTCAGATACGATAACAAGGTGTCCGGTTTTTTTAACTGACTCGATCACCAGATCATAGTTAAACGGCACCAGGGTGCGAACGTCTATAATTTCAGCTTGTAGCTGATAACGTGATTGCAACTGATCTGCGGCTTCAAGCGCGGGATACAAACACGGACCAATCGTCAATATGGTTACTGCATCACCACTGCGCTTTATATCAGGTTCGCCAATGGGTAGTTGATAATAGTCTTCAGGTACACCGTCGTCCTGCAGGGTTTCTGTCAGATCATATAAACGCTGGCTTTCAAAAAACACCACAGGATCGTTGCTTGATAACGCGGCCGCCATCAAGCCTTTAGCATCATAAGGTGTTGCCGGGTACATTACCTTAAGCCCTGGTATATGGGTGACTAATGAAGACCAGTCTTGTGAATGCTGCGCACCATACTTGCTGCCCACCGAACACCGCAGCACCACCGGGATCGATAGATCACCACCCGACATCGCTTGCCATTTAGACAATTGATTAAAGATTTCATCACCAGCCCTGCCGATGAAATCTGCATACATGAGCTCAACCAGTGCTCGCCCGCCTTCCATCGCATACCCAACCGCACTTGATACTATCGTGGCTTCTGAAATGGGTGCATTAAACACACGGTGATGGGGAAACAGATCGGACAGGCCCCGGTACACACCAAATGCACCGCCCCACTCACGACATTCTTCACCATAGATAATCAGCGACTGATCACGCAACATGTGGTGCAGTACCGATTCAAACAATCCATCGCGCAGGGTAATAGCGCGCATTGGTGATAATGCCTTACCTTCATCGTCTTGTCCGGTTCGTGATTTTTTCGCATTTTGTCTGATACGACTACACGCAGTCAGATCAATGTTTGTATCCATCGGGGTGTCAGATAAATCAACCGAGGTATTGCTGAACATTAACTCACCAATCAGTGTTGGTGAAGCCGGAATATCTATAGCGGGCGCATTGGAAAAATCACCAGCAGCCTCCAGCACTTTGGTGATCATTTCCTGCACACCTGAACGCAGGTCATCCGTTTCGGTTTCAGACAACACCTGATGCTCTTGCAGCTCATTGGCATAGCGCACAATGGCATCATGTGATTGCCAGGCTTTCATTTCTTCACGGGTGCGATACACATTGGCATCTGAGGTAGAGTGTCCCGATTGCCGATAGCATTCTATATCAAGCAGTGCGGGGCCATTGCCGGCGATGAGTAAGTCTCTTTTTCGTCGAACCGCATCTGCTACCGCCAATGGACGCGTGCCATCTACAGTTTCTGCGTGCATAGCATCGGCATTGATACCAGCCGCAATACGCGACAAGCGATCCCACGCCATCGTTTCACCAATGGTCTGCCCACCCATAGCATAAAAATTATTATTAAAGAAAAACAAAACCGGCAAGCCTTTGCTTTCAGCGTCTTGCCATAAAGATTCCAGTTGCGCCATTGATGCAAAATTCATGGCCTCCCACACCTGACCACAACCAGTTGACCCGTCCCCTGTGATACTGACACTGATGCTATCACCGGCGTTGCGTTTATACATAGCCGCACCCGTTGCAATACCGGCGGAACCGCCAACAATGGCATTGTTAGGGTATGCACCAAAAGGTGGAAAAAAAGCATGCATGCTTCCGCCCATGCCTTTATTAAAGCCAGTGGCCCGCATCAGGATTTCAGATAGAAATCCAAACAGTAAAAAATTTTCTGCCAGTGCCTTACCTTCACCACCCAGACACTTTTCAACAGTACGCAGCAGCCCGCCATTGGCATGCCGTACCATGATATCGCCTAACTCGTTTTCGTTAAGTGTTTCAATTGCCGAGAGGCCTTTGGCAAGAAATTCTCCGTGACTACGATGATTGCCGAAGATGTGATCATCAGGGGACAGTGCCATGGCGGCACCAACAGCCGCAGCTTCCTGCCCTACTGATAAATGTGCAGGCCCACGGTAACTACACGCTACACCGTTATGCTCACCTTTGCTGCGAATGGCATTTAGCATGGTTTCAAATTCACGCAGAATCATCATATGCTTTAGCGCATTAACCAGCGCTGTTCTGCCACGTGCCGCCAACTCCTCAGCGATGGGCCGGTCGTAAGCATAAGCCGGTATAGTTGGCATGCTAAGGTGGCTGGCCGACTGGAAACGATCAGGGGTTATTTCTATGGATTTTGGCATCTTGCCTCAGTGATGACCGGAAGAAAATAAAACCGCTATTTTATTATACTCTGCCTGTTCGCACACAATTAAATCATACGCGTTATCCAACTGGGTGCTGCCAACCCTCTAACAGACACGCAGCAGAAGTCCCGGACACACGACCAATCTGGATATCCTGTCAGCTTTAGCTTATTAACGCGTGATTCCTGCCTAATTCTGCGTACCTCAGATAGCAGACCCTAAATTGACAACACACCTGCAACCTGTTAACTCTCAACGCTACAGCCTGACCCACACCACACTAGGTGCTCAAAATGCCTCATTTACTAAAAACCTCATGCGCTGCAATCCTGATGACGATAGGCATGTTCATGCTGCCTGCCAGTGCTTCAGCAAATCAGGAAGTTAAGTTTAAGAGAATCCCGACTCAGTTTATTGCCGCACTGGGCGACCCGAATGCAAGTGCCGGAACCGGGGCGGAAACCTGGGGACTATGGACCCAGGACCCAGGGCCACGCGGCGTCTGGCTGAGGTTATTCCCAAAATTACGGGCAGCCGGCGGCTACGGACCAGGCAACTGGAAGTTTGATGAAAACGATTGGTGGCTGGACGAAAACGGACTCATCATGGAACAACCTGACTTTCCGATCCCGGCTGGTAGATATCTGGTCACCGGCGAGCGTGAGGTAACCACCATGTTAACGGTATACGCCAAAGACGAAAACGGTGCACAACGCTGGGAACTCGCAGAGAATGCAGAACTTTTCGATGTAACTCATATGCCCTGCCGTTCGGCAAGATATAGCCCTGTTGATGGCAGCACCGCATCCTGTTCGCCGGCCAACGCTGACCAGACCCTTTTTAAGGTTGCACCTGGCAGCGAAATGCCATCTGTTCCGGGTTGTCAAAAGCAGGACTACTCGGTACTGATTGTGATCGGCATGGCTGTCGATTCCTAGTCGGCGGTTAATTTAGGAAGTCAAAGGATGGCAAGCAAACCCGCACTTACCCACGGCATGGTTATCTTTGCCAAAGACCTAAAGCGGGTATCAGCCTTCTATCAGGAAGTGCTGAATCTAAAAATCACCGAAACTGAAAAATCACACATCGTTTTGAGAAGCGAAAGCATTGAGATTGTAATTCATGCTATCCCGGCTAAAGTGGCTTCAGGCATTAACATCTCAGATCCGCCAGAGCTCAGAGCTAATACCGCGATAAAACCCGCTTTTGTGGTTGACGATCTGGAAGCAGTTAAAGTGGCAGCACAGGCAACTGGCGGTACGTTAAAACCCGTCAAAGGTGCCTGGAAAATTCGCGGCGCCAGAGTACTTGACGGTAGTGATCCGGAAGGCAATATCGTGCAGTTTAAACAACAGCTATAGATGTACCCTGCAGTGGCGGTAACGCCAGAGAATGCAAATCAGCCTGATCATTTGCTAAATTCCAAACTTAACTTCATGCTACCGAAAACCCGAAAAAACGAGCCAAGCCCCCATGCGAGACCCCCGCTACGACATCCTGTTCGAACCAGTAAAACTAGGCCCTGTCACCGCCCCTAATCGCTTTTATCAAGTACCACACTGCACCGGCATGGGCTACCGCTACCCTCGTACCGAGGCGAAACTCAGAGGCACCAAGGCCGAAGGCGGCTGGGGCGTTGTGTCGACACAGGAATCAGAAATCCACCCGTCAACCGACATTACCCCCGCCAACGAAGCAAGAATCTGGGATGAGCGTGACATCCCTGCCCTGCGACTCATGACTGATGCAGTTCACGAACACGGTAGCCTTGCCGCCATCCAACTGGTACACAATGGCCTGCACACCAGCAACCGTTACTCACGATATGCCCCGCTCAGCCCGTCATCGCAGATCATCATTCCCGATGATCCTGTTCAGGCACGCGGCATGAACAAGCAAGATATTGCAGACTTCAAACGCTGGCACAGGGAAGCTGCACTGCGCGCGCGTGATGCAGGCTTTGATATTGTCTATGTCTATGCTGGCCACGACATGACACTGCTTCAGCATTTTTTGTTGCAGCGTTATAACCACCGCACCGACGAATACGGCGGCTCTCTGGAAAATCGCCTGCGATTGTTTCGCGAAGTGATTGCCGAAACCAAAGATGCCGTTGGCGATACCTGCGCTATTGCCGTCAGGCTAGCGGTTGATGAGCTCATGGGAACCGATGGCCTGCAGCATGATGGTGAAGGCCGCGAAATTATCGAAGCGCTGGCAGAAGAACCTGATCTATGGGATGTCAATTTGTCAGACTGGTCAAACGACAGCCAGACCTCTCGCTTCTCTGAAGAAGGCTATCAAGAGCAATATACCCGCTTTGTTAAATCAGTCACGACCAAACCGGTTGTCGGAGTCGGTCGCTATACCTCACCAGATACCATGGTGAGGCTTATCAAAAGTGGTCACCTTGATTTTATTGGTGCTGCACGGCCGTCGATCGCTGACCCGTTCCTGCCTAAGAAAATCGAATCGGGCCGAATAGAAGAAATTCGCGAATGTATTGGCTGCAACATTTGTGTTGCAGGGGACAATACCAATGTGCCAATGCGCTGCACCCAGAATCCCTCTATCGGTGAAGAATGGAGGCGTGGCTGGCACCCTGAAAACATACCACGCGGAAACCCACAAGGCGCTTGCCTGGTTGTAGGCGGCGGACCTGCCGGATTGGAAGCCGCGCGCGCACTTGCGCAACGTGGCATCAATGTCACGCTGGCAGACGCCAGCAACGAATGGGGTGGTCGTGTGACATTGGAAAGCAAACTGCCCGGTCTTTCAGCCTGGGGAAGAGTCAGAGACTGGCGCATGTGGCAACTGCAGCAAGTGGCAAATACAGAGTTGTACTTACAAAGTGAGCTTAATGCGGATGCCATTCTGGAGTACGGCATAGCCAATATAGCAATCGCCACCGGTGCCACCTGGCGTCGCGACGGCGTTGGCCGTGCGCATCGGCTGCCGCTTGAATTCCTTCACCCGCAAAGGGTACTCACACCCGATGATCTGCTGACACAAGGAACTGACGCCATTACCACCGCAGGAACGGTAGTAATTTTTGATGACGACCGTTTCTACATGGCAAGCGCACTGGCAGAGTTGGTCGCAGGCAGTGGCGTTAAAACTACCTTTGTCACCCCGACACCGGTAGTTGCCCCCTGGTCGGACAACACACTGGAACAAGAACGCATTCAGAAAAGACTCATAGAGCTCAATGTCGAAATCATACCATCACATACACTGGCCAATATGTCTGTAAATACTCTGACAATAGCGTGCTGTTACTCAGGCAGACAAACGGAAGTTGAATGCACACAACTGGTGTCGGTAACTTCAAGAACACCAAATGACGCACTATGGCTGCAGCTAAATGAAAAGCAATCCCAATGGAAAGATGCGGGAATAGAAAACATTACCCGTATCGGTGACTGTGGATCGCCCGGTCTTATCGCTAACGCGGTGTATTCAGGCCATGGCTTCGCAAGAGATTTTGGTTTAACCGAATCACCACAACCACTTCGCGAAGACATGGCTACTCTATAATGAACGCAACCAGGAATACTATTCCACTTGAACAATGGCTACAAAACAACAGTGGTATAAATAATCTGTTAATGGCTGCACCCGATATCAACGGGGTGATGCGCGGCAAAAGTGTACCTGTCGCAGACTCCGCGAAAGTAGCCAGCGGCGAAGTACGCATGGCGCTGTCCACCCCCACCGTCAACATTTGGGGCAACGAGGTAGAGGGCTGCAGCCAGGTTGATGAAACGGGCGATTGCGATATCACTCTAAGGCCCACTGGCCGCCCTCCTTATCGCAGTGTCATGGCGAATGACCTGGCCATCGTGCCGGCAGACTTCTGGCAGGCAGACAACACTCCGCTGCAAACCAGTTGCAGACAGTTTACCCGCGATACACAACAACAATTTCAGCGGCGAGGCTGGCAACCAGTTGTAGCATTAGAGATTGAGTTTTATCTTTATGATCTTGCTGAGCCTCAGATTACACCACCAAGATCCCCTGCTACCGGCGAGCGCTTGCGTGGCCGGGAATGTGGATCACTGATTGACCTGCAACACTTTGCACCGCTACTTACAGATATTCGTGATACCTGCATGGCGGCAGGCATTCACACGACATCAGTGTTAAGTGAGAACAGCCCCGGTATGTTTGAAATCAACCTGCACCATTCTTCAGACATACTACAAGCAGCAGACGATTTAGCATTCCTGCGCCTGATTAGTCGGGATATCGCCCTGAAACACGGCTTTGGATTAACCTTTATGCCAAAACCTTATGCTGATCTTGATGGCTCTGGTCAACATATGCATTTCAGTATTCTTGATGAAAAGGGCACCAACATTTTTGACAATGGCACAGACGAAGGATCACCGCTGTTAAAACACGCTGTTGCAGGCGTACTTGAAAACCTGAATGCAATGGTGTTGCTGTGCGCGCCACATGTAAGTTCGTACCGAAGAATACAACCCGACTCTTACGCACCTACGGCTATCTGCTGGGGGTATGACAATAGATCAGTGCCGGTCAGAATTCCGGGAGGTACACCAACCGCGAGGCGCATCGAGTACCGTGTTGCAGGCGCCGATGCGAACCCTTACCTGTTTACAAGTTGTGTATTAATGGCAGCGCTCTACGGGATCGACAACAAACTTACACCGCCAACTGCTGCAAAAGGCGACGCTTATGACCAGGGATTCGAAAACGTCTTATCAGACATGCCCGCGGCAATTATCGCTTGTGAGCAAAGCAGTTTTATAAAGACCACCATGCCACCACTTCTGAGACAAGCCTACATTAACTGCAAAAAGCAAGAGTATGCGGTATTTGCCGATCAGGTGACTCAACTTGAAATCGATACATTCCGGAATCGAATCTAGGCAGGCCTAACCGACTCTAACAACGTAGGTTCCAGGCCACCTGTCGTGAAGTGCCCCAATACAATCTGATACAAAACTAACTACTCTTAGCCAGGGATGGGCTGAAACCGGCGGATTAAGCTGGCCGGTGGTTTCACGCGCAAGTCACTTTGCAGGGGATAAAATGGGGGCCGTTCGGTTTTCATAAGTGAATTCCATTTTACTGCCTGTCTTTAGCTAATACCTGTGCAGTGCGTTAGTGTCGGCGACTTACCAGAACATGCATTCTGACATTTTTGTCAAATTGCGATTGATCGGTCTTTGGTGCCTGGTCATCCATCACTCTAAACACCAGCCATACAGTGATTATAGAAAACACAAATCCACCGACAGCCTGCCCTATCAGTACACCACTTGCCCCCCAGAAAGAAGCGCCGATCACAACTGGCAACCACGTACCCACTGTATGTCTGCCCCAGTTAACCCAGGTTGAGTAGACAGGATGCCCAAGATTATTAAACGAGGCGTTACCTACAAAGACATAGCCGTTAAATATTTGCGACAACGCCAACGGTCCGCAGAATAGCAGGACCAATTGCAGAGTTATTCCACTCGCACCAAACAGACCTGCAATCGGGTAGCGCAGAATATAAAGCAAAATAGCCACTAATATTACGTATACGGTGACAAACCCCATTGCTGTTTTAAATGCACCCTTAACACGTTGGTGTAACCGGGCCCCGAAGTTCTGACCCACTATCGGCCCGATTGCTCCGGAAAGTGCAAAAATTACAGCAAACGCCACCGGTGTTAAGCGGCCGATGATAGACATACCGGCAACAGCGTCAGTGCCAAATTTCGCCATTTCCCGCGTCACTATTCCGGAACCAATTGGTGTCGCGACATTGGCAAGCACCGCAGGTATCGCAATTGCCACCACAGAGTTGAAGTCACGACGGAACAACCCGAAAGAAGGCATGGCAAAACCATGGTGTGTTTTAATCACTGGATAGACTGACACTATAAGAATGGTAAAGCGTGCAATCACGGATGCAATAGCAGCCCCCTGTAAACCCAGCCCCAAACCAAATATAAGTACCGGATCAAGAACCGCATTAACTACGCCGCCTGCGAGCGTGGCAACGGTGGCGTGTTTTGCATCACCGTGGGCACGCAGAATAGCGCCGGCTATCATGGCTGCCATTAAAACAGGCATAGAGGGCAGAATTATCGACAGGTAACTGACCGCAAGATCACGGGTTTCGCCGTCTGCTCCTAACACGTCAAGCAAACCATCGAGACCTGCAAAAACAGCAACCACCGTCAATATTGAAACTACCACCCCCATGGCAACCACACTGGTGGCATATTCTGCTGCATCTTCAGACTTACCCGCACCAATGGCCCTGGCCACCAACACGCCCGCCGCAATGGATAGTCCAATACTAACTGAGGTTGTAAAAAACAATATGGTGCCGGCATAGCCGACGGCCGCTGCCAGTGACGGATTGCCCAGCATGGCAATGAATATCATGTCAACGAGATCTACCGCAAAAATTGCCATCAGCCCAATGCTTGACGTAAACGACATAACGCTTACATGCCGCAACAGGCTGCCCTGGGTAAAGGCCGGCTGTTCGCCACTCATGTGTTCTTGCTCCTGTTGACATCAGACATCGCTAAAGATCCATAAAAAAACTGTAGTATTACTGTATTCTTGCTTTTTTTCGGCGCGAACGATGGCTGGCCAACATTCTACCTACCAACAGCTATCGGCCCCGGCCTCCTGAGTACGGGGTTCATTAGTACATTGGTTTTAGTACATTGGTCTATGGCCCTGTATCAGTGTCATGGCGTATACTCCACAACAATGACACCTGGCCAGTCATTTGCCCCAAACTGACTGACGGCTGCTGACAGCAACACCGGGCAATCTCCACCTACATCATTACACAACAGTAGCTCTAAAGGGATACATCATGAAAGCAATTCTTGGCACGATGACATTCAGCGATCAGGTCGATCATGACGTAGCCAGCAATATGATCAGCGCTTTCAAAGAATCAGGCCACAAAGAGCTAGACTCCGCGTATGTCTATTGTGGTGGCCAAACCGAGAAACTACTTGGCGATCTGAACAAAAAAGGCGTATTGGATGGCTGCGATTTAGCAACAAAGGTCAATCCAAAAGAAGGCGGCCTGACAACTGAATCAATCAATCGCCAGTTCTCCACATCACTTAGCAGCATGGGGCTTGAAAGCGCAGATCTCCTGTATCTTCACCAGCCGGACCTGGACACGCCAATAGAACAATCCCTTGAAGCACTAAATGAACACCATCAGGCAGGACGGTTTCAAAGATTCGGGTTAAGTAATTATGCCGCCTGGCAAGTAGCAGAAATAGCCGGCATATGCGAGAAACAGGGCTTCATGATGCCTACGGTCTACCAGGGTATGTACAACGCCATCACGCGTGATGTCGAACGCGAATTATTTAAGTGCCTGGAACACTACAATATTGCTTTTTATGTCTACAATCCTCTTGCCGGCGGTATGTTAACCGGGAAACATCAAAATATCTCAGCCCAGCCTGCCGACGGTCGTTTTTCCGGCAATGTTGAATACCAGAACCGGTACTGGAAAGATGACACATTCCAGGCGGTAGATACATTTACTAAAGCGTGCAGCAATGAGAATATTAACCCGGCAAGTGCGGCACTGCGATGGCTTGCACATCACTCTGAATTAAGCAACGACAAAGGCGATGCTATTATTCTGGGCGCAAGCTCAATGGGACACTTCAAGCAGAATCTGCAAGCACTGCAAGAAGGACCTTTACCAGACACAATCGTTGAGGCTTTAGACAAAGGATGGAAAATTGCCAAACCGGAGTGTATTAAATATTTCCGTCCATAGTTCAGATTTATAAGGTTTTACCATGCGACACCTGCCAGGCTTCTTTGCTTTAAAGCCCGAAGTTACTTTTTCAATCTCAGGTAACAAACCCGTCTATCTTGCGTTGGCTCTCAGTGCAATGACCAGTTGTGCTAACGCAACCGAAGTCTGTATTTACAAGGCAGGCCCCGCCGACGCGAGCATTGTTCAAGCACCGCATCCCGGTGCGGGTATTAGCCGTGCATGGTACGGAAAAGCGACCGACTTATACACCCACGGCGTGCTGGGTGATTCTATCGAGGCGCATTCGCTTTATGCAGAGCAAACAGACTCAACAGAATGTGCGCTCGAAATAACACTTGATGAATTCTCGGTATTTGAAGATATCGATCCGCGTATCGCTGACGTGACCGGTGACGGTAATAATAATATTGTTGTGATAGAAAGCCATATCGACAAAGGTGCGTCTCTGGCGGTTTACGGACTAAACGACGGCGTGCTCGAAAAAATCGCAACCACGCCCCATATTGGCACACCAAATCGTTGGCTGGCGCCGGTTGGGATTGCAGATTTTAATAATGATGGCATCAACGATGTGGCATACGTGCAAACACCACACATTGGCGGAATACTAAAAATTTGGTCGTTTAAAGATGAAACACCCGTTCAATTGATATCTGCGGGCAGATACTCAAATCATCGTATTGGCCAGAACTACATCACTGGCGGGGTGAAAATCTGCGACAACAAACCGACAATGATACTGCCCAATCAGCAATGGTCAGAAACACTCACTGTCACCTATGACGGCGAAAAACTTGTAAATACTGTTTACGCAGACAACACACAGCCGGTAACAGTCCGCCACGCGCTTCAGTGCCCCTGAATTGTCACTGATCGTTTTGCCTTTAATGCGCCAGCCACACCTGGACTCTCTCACCTCTAGAATTTAGTCACGTTAAACGGCACAACATCACACAACATTAAACGATCAAACAGGTGGACAGACTCTTCACAACCCAGTACCGACCCCACAGCCGCCAGCTCTGTCACCCGGGTCCCGCCCAAAATCAGGGACCCCAGTGCCACCGAATCAAGCGCCACTAAAGGTTCTGTGTTGGTGTCTCTATTGAGGTCAGTGACTTCTTCTATCACGGCACTACCGTTCGCTACAGTCAGTCGCCATGCTTTACATAGATGATCGAAAGTCGGATCACAATAATCAATAATCACTTGCCCTTCATGGCCATAGGTACGGTTACAAAATAGTGCTGGCAAGTCCAGCGGGCGCAGCCACATCATATCGAGCCGCCCCTGCTGCCACAGTTGCCGCGGATCATGCATATAGTGGCGAACTACAGGGTTTACGGGCGCAAGCTCCCAGATCAGTTCGCGTATCATCCCTATTGACGACATATATTTAATTAACGCTACCTGCGCACGTGGCTCAAGCGTAATTATCTCACTCACATTGCATACGCCATTAACCCGTCCGTGGCCGATGGCGGTCTCGGCAACTTCGTCTATTTTATACAACGCATATCCACAAGCATTTTGTCGGGCGTCGTAAACAACGGCAACAAACTGCGGGCCCCTGCCGAACCAGCTGTCAGTGTCATCATTAAGGACCATCTGCCACCATTCAGCACAACGATCAATACCACCGGACTGTGTGTTAAGCGCCTGCTCATGGATGGGTAAAAGTGTCGCGATAGCGTGCTCACGATCATGAATTAGTTTCACAGTGTATTCGGTGACTGAGTCAGCCGGAATAGAGAACTCCCGTACCGGCAATTGCCACTGCACCAGTTCTGTTGCCAGACCGTACCCGTAGCGCGAGTACAGTCCTGATTCTGATGCCATAAGCACCGATGCTGCATCACCAAGCGCCAGAGAGTTTTCAAGGTGCGCCCGCATCATGTGCCTTAAGCCCCCTTTACCCTGTGAAGGCGGGCTGATACTAACCCCACCTAACCCGGCTACCGGGACACGCGCACCACCAGGCATTGCCAGATCAAATTTGTAGGCGAAGCACCCACCGAAGATTCCGCTATCATCTCGCACTGCAATACGCCTTTCGGCTGGCCTGATATGATCTCGAGCGTAGGGGTCATCCGGAATAGTGACCGTACCAAAACCATCTAATATCGTGCGGAATACACTTGGCCATTCAGCCAGTGAAGGTCGAAAAGCTTCTACATTATTGGTCATTTTCTTAACACTTTTGCGTAGCCCTGATAAAGCCATAAGCTATCAGGCCTGACCCTTAAAATCACTACAAGAATGGCGCAGGATCGCAGAAAAAATACAAATCAAACCCCGGGAAGAAAGGATCTTCAGAGCAAACGTTGAGGCAACTTAGAAACGCGCAGCGCTAATGTGCTTGCGATGCGCAGGATTTCCCTGCACGTGTAACAACATTTTCGCAGGTGTGCTGTATGAATAGACTACAGCAAGGATCAACAACCGGATCCTACAGTCCCCTGCTTATAGAGAACTATGATAGCCTCTTTTACATTTCTCCTAAATCCACCATACCGTTGTAAAATAATATATTTATGTTTAAAACCGCTTAACTCTAATGACCACTGCACGTCCAAAAAATATTTCCATAATCGGTTGCGGCCCCGCCGGATTATCAACCGCCATCGCACTCCATGACTGCGGATTCAATGTCACCATTTACGAACAGTTCAGTCAACCGGGACCGGTAGGCTCAGGCTTGATGTTGCAACCGACAGGTCTTGAAGTTTTAGATCTGTTCGGCCTGCGAGCCAGCGCAGAAAAGTTGGGGCAAAGAATAGACGGCATGCTTGGCAGGATCGCACCAAACGGCAAGCTTGTACTTGATATTAAATACAACGCGCTCGATAAAAATATGTACGGGGTGGCCATTCACCGAGCTTCACTATTTCATGTATTGCATTCAGCTGTTGTTGACCGAAATATAGAGATAATAACCGGTCAAAAGATCACCGGCCTTTGCTGGCAAACTGATCGCAAAGTAACACTACAGGATAATACCGGGCAGCTAATTGGTGATCCGGCTGATCTGATAGTTGATGCCAGCGGCGTACAATCAACGTTACTTAAGTATGCAAACAGTTTTCGTAAAACAGCACCAACCGGCAAAGACCAACCATTTGGCAAGCCACTTGAATTTGGTGCCCTATGGACAACTGTCGAACTAACCAATAATCAATTTAATCAAACCCTGCTTGAACAACGTTACAAAAAAGCTAATATCATGATTGGCGTACTACCGTGCGGCACCTTGCCCGAATCTGACACTCAGTTGGCCACTTTATTCTGGAGCATCAAGGCCGGCGACTTTAAACGCTGGAAAAACAACGGGCTTGAACACTGGAAAAATGAAGTATCGGCCTACTGGCCTGAAGTCATACCGCTACTGGATCAGATACAACAGCCTGATCAGCTCACACATGCAACGTATTCGCATCACACACTAAAACAACCATGGGGGCAGTCACTGGTATTTGTCGGCGATGCCGCGCACGCCACCAGCCCACAACTGGGTCAGGGAGCAAACATGGCACTACTTGACGCACTGGCATTGGCGACGGCTCTAAAGAACTGCACCAGCACTGAAGAAGCCTGCCACACCTACGCCAGACTGCGCAGACAACATGTAAGATGCTATCAGGCGATAAGCTATTTGCTGACACCATTTTACCAGTCTGACTCTCATGCTCTACCATTGCTGCGAGACACTCTGTTCGAACCACTATCGGCTATTGGCTTTGTGAACAAACTGATGACTAAACTCGGCTCTGGGGTTCTGACACATCCCGTTGCAAAAATTCACAAGCACAACAAAGCACGCTAGCCCCCGGGCCAGATGTTTTTCAGACTTACAAACGCAATTATTTTATAGTGCTTGTCTGATTACCCCACCCGCCATGTGCCATCCAGATGCCCCCAGAAACCCAGCAACACACCGCTAGCTTCATTCGCCGACATCCCGTTTGGATAACGTTCATTGTCCTGCTGGTGATCACCCTGGTGGCGCTAACTGTCATTGCGTCTCGTTCGATGGATCGACTGGAAGCCCGAATTCAGGAAGTGTTTGATGGCCCTAAGTGGTCAATACCCGCACGTGTTTACGCCCGCCCTCTGGAAGTCTACCAGGGCCTGAATATCTCGCAGCAGGATGTAATCGATGAACTGAATCGACTGGGATACCGGCAGCGAACGATCAATGGCCCAGGACAATACAACGCTGCGACCGATCGCCTGGGCATCCAGACACGCGGGTTTAATTTTGCCGATGGTCCCGAACCCGGCACTAACGCCGTTATGCGCTGGACCAACAACACCATTAGCGAAGTGCTGGATTCAAAAGGCAATGACCTTCCGCTGGTACGGCTTGAGCCACTGTTAATTGGACGAATATCCCCGGCACAAAGTGAAGACCGGTTATTAATCAGCCTGGACCAACTTCCTGACGGCTTGATCGATGCCCTGCTGGCAGTAGAGGATCCCAGGTTCTACGAGCACTCTGGCATTTCTCTTCGCGGAATCCTGCGCGCGATCTGGGTAAATTTAAAAGAACGCAGGTTTGCACAGGGCGGCAGCACACTGACTCAACAGTTGGTTAAAAACTTGTTTCTGACTCGTGAGCGCAGTATTAAGCGGAAACTTACAGAGTGGCCCATGGCAGTCATTCTTGATCGCCGCTACGAAAAAGACGAAATTTTACAGGCCTTCGCCAACGAAGTTTTTTTTGCACAAGACCGAAGTCGCGCCATCCATGGTTTTGGCCTTGCCAGCTATTATTTTTTCGATAAACCGGTACAGGAACTTCAAACCCATGAATACGCTTTACTGGTAGGTTTGCTAAAAGGGCCAAGCTACTACAACCCGCTTACCCATCCGGATCGGGCCACCACCAGGCGCAACCTGGTGCTTAGAATAATGCGTGACGCAAATCTTTTAGAAAAAGAAGATCTAGCGCGGTGGCAGGCAATGCCACTGGGATTGTCCCGTGCTTCTAACGTGACGCAGCAACCTGCCTATCTTGACCTGGTTCAAGAGCAACTGACACGTGATTATTCTACCGAAGATCTGCACAAGAACGGACTGGGTATTTTCACCAACTTTGATCCTCGTGTCCAAATCGCACTCGAGCAATCCCTGCACGAAGCATTTGGTCAAATCGAACGGGAAAATTCACTAACACAGGAACAACTGCAGCAACTTGAAGCCGCAGCCGTTATTAGCAGCGCTGACACTGGTGAGGTAGTAGCAGTATTGGGAGGACGCGAAGCGCGTTATGCAGGCTTTAACCGCGCACTGGATGCAAAAAGACAAATTGGTTCTTTACTTAAACCTTTTATTTATCTAACCGCGCTTGAACAGCCAGCTTTTTACAATCTGGCCACACAGGTTGAAGATTCACCAGTATTCCTTGAACAGCCTGACGGCAGCATTTGGGCACCTTCAAATTATAGTGGTAACAGCCATGGTCCGGTGCCACTGATCAACGCATTAACCCGCTCTTACAATTTAGCAGCAGTCAATACTGGATTGAACGTCGGTATTGAAAACGTAATTGATACACTTGAGCGCATGCAGCTAAACGCTGAACTCAGTGAACTACCATCATTGTTACTGGGTGCGGTGGACCTGACAGTTGCCGATGTGGCCAGCTTGTACCAGACACTTGCCTCAGGCGGATTTTACACACCACTTCGCGCTATTCGCGAAATACAAGCTCTGGACGGTGAACTGCTGCAACGCTACCCATTACGCGGCACCCAGAAGATTGATCCCGCTAATATGCATATTCTAAATTACGCATTGCAGAATGTAATGAGGGCGGGCACAGGGAGAAGAGCCTATCGTTACGTCAACCCGGACATCGCACTGGCTGGTAAATCAGGTACCTCGAATGATCAACGCGACAGTTGGTTTGCTGGCTATGGAGGAGACTACACCGGCGTAGTCTGGATGGGCAACGACGATAACACCCCTACCGAAATAACCGGATCACGGGGTGCGCTTGAAGTCTGGGCACGTACCTTCGCTAAAATAAACAGTACCAGCCTTCGATTCAGCGCACCTGATTCGGTGCGTTATATACCCATCAATGCTATCACCGGAAACAGAATCGATGAAACGTGCGGGCAAGCTACCTACCTGCCGTTTCACCGCGACTACTTGCCTGAAATCGCTCCGAGGGGTTTATTTGCATCCCGCTGTGAATAACAGTTGCTAGCCCGGAAACCCCGTGACCAGCATTGGGCAATTTCCGGCAAGGCAAAATTTTCAGGATCTTTATAAGTAATAGTTATCGCCACAAATCGAAGGCTGGCAAATTACCCCGGTACTCAACGATCTCTGCCGCTGACATATATTTTGTTACAATTAATTGGGATATATTTCCCATATATGGTTTACACTCCTACCTATCCCATACAGGGACGCAGGTGAATTGCATGACCCGACTTACTGCAATTGGATGCCATTAGCACCGATACCTGTTCGCAACAGACGTCGCAGGCGATTAATCGCACCGACGCTACAAGCAAAATATGGAGATCAAAATGACCATCAAAAAATCCAATAGCTTTATTGCCCTCGCATTTATTGTTGTCCTGACAGCCTGTGACAGTGATAACGATTCAAGTAGCAGCTCATCAACTACCCAGCCAGCACCGGGGGCAAATCCAACCGACCCGATCACTATGGATGGCCTGGCGGGAGTTTGGTCTCGTTCCTGTAGTGCACTGCCTGATAGCACCGAGTTCTCTAGCGCGCAGTTTAACGTTGTTGATACGGTTGCCACCCTCACCGAATCTTTCTATACCGACAGTGCCTGCACTACTGCGGCATCCCCGGCTGTAGTCGTAACCGAAAATTCACTGGTGTTCGACGACACAACGACAACCACATCACTGGGCGAAGCAAACAACGTTGAATCAACAGTTGAGTCAAAAAGTACTGATGGCACAACCTCGGCAGAGGGAATCAACGCTATCACCTACGACATCATGCTGATCACCAATAATACTTTGTACTTTGGAAGCAAAGCAGACGCGAATAGTGGCAGCAGTGCAGCACTGCGACCACAGACACTTGATCAGACCCAAATCTGGTCAAACCTGTAAAGCACTCTAATTACACGCATTATCGCAATGTGCTACTGCAATGCATCTGATGTGTTGCAGTAGTACTACATTAGCCTGGCGGCCGCCTCAGGAGAATGGATGCAGGCTATTCTGAGTCACATGAACCCGGGAGACAGATTGATATTAAATTGCCAAAAGGGCATGATGAATCGAAATTTTTTTATCCATCAACCGGAGGAATCCATGGCATTAGAAGACAACCTTTGCACGCTAGTCCCGTACTTTACCGTTCAAAGTGGTAAAATGGCCGAATTCAAGGCACTTGGCGATCAAATGGTCGAGCGCACCAAAACAGAAAAAGACTGTGTTTTCTATGGCTTCAGTTTTAGTGGTGATCGCGCCCATTGTCGTGAAGGTTACGCATCGGCCGAAGGCATACTGGCTCACCTTGAAAACGTAGACGCACTGCTAAAGCAAGCCCTTGGCATCGCAAGCCTTGATTTACTTGAAGTGCATGCCCCGGCAGCAGACTTAGAGAAACTCAAAGAACCGCTAAGTGGATTAAACCCCACATTCTTCACGGTAGAAAGCGGCTTTAGAAATTCCTGATCGGTTATAAATCATCTATCCCTGCCGCGTGGCGACAGGGATAGACGACAATCTGTTAGCTACCAGGACAACCGGCCACTCAATACACCCAGTAGATGACCCATCCAATCGTTGTCAACAAACTAATAGTCCATATTCCAAACCGGGTTAGATTTGCTTCATTCATAACATCCTCCGCCAGAACAACTATTTTCTAAACAACTCAAACTCACCAACAACAACGGTTCAGTTAATCCGAATCTGATTCAAATAACATCGCGGACCTGGCAACGACCTTCTACGCCGTTTTCGTTTTCTGGGCGAGTGCTTACTAAAAAAAACCAACTTTGTTATCCCGACAAGACTAATAAGAATCCATGCTATCTGGATTAATGCGCTGGCAAGATTAAACTCATAAAGAAGACTGATACCAACAAGACTGGCTGCCATCATATTAGAAAGACAATAGGAATAACCCGGTGCTTTTATCCAGCCAATCTGCACTGCAAAATAGCTGCAGATATAGACCGCTGTACCAGTTACACCCGCTAACTGATGCCATTCAGTATAAGTATTCATGGAATCCATTCCAGTTGGTCTTGTCGCGGTTACTTTATAGCACCGCGATACTGTATCAAGATAGTATATTGGTTTAAAACAAGGTGGTACCGGTTAAAACCGGTAATTTTACCGGTTCTTCGCTACGGAAATCCCATTTCCGATCAGCAGCACTACTTTACTTTCTGGCGGGATCATTTAGTTGAACTGTGGTCTCAGTTTCAATAAAACCACTTCATCTTTCATTACAAAAATCGCTGTTGCACTTTATCTGCCGTAACTACACGGTCAACAAATAAAGGTAAAGGAGAGTAACGCACCTGGCAGTGACAACCCATAACGCATTTTCAATACGACTTAACTACTGACAATGTATAACCAGTCGCAGCCCAAACTACAAAGACCAGATTAAGCAATTAATCATCGAAGTGCATGATAATGCCTTTGGTACGATTCAGATCCATTCAACTCTTTACATAAACTACTTACCGGCGTGATGTTGGCAAAAATAACGCAGCCGGAGATATTCACAGACGAATCTACCTTCTGAGGGTTGAGTTATAGCTCAGCGGAATCCTTTTATTTACAGACGTAAATGTACCGCTAGCCTTCAGTGGTCACCGCTCTGTGCGAATTTTCAGCCAATAAAATCATCGTCCTCAACATGGTATTCAATGGCACTTCAATACCCGTGCGCTTTGCCAACTCTACAACTGCGCCATTCAAAGCATCAACCTCTGTACGCTTCCCTGCAAGTAAGTCCTGCAGCATGGAAGGTTTGTGATTTTTGTGTTTGCTGCACGCCAACTCAATGTTTGAATACACGTTTGCCATCTCTACAACAACACCATGCCCTGCCCCGACAACAGCGACTTCAAGCGCTACCTCTTTTGCCAGAGCCATTGCACCTTCGGTGGCACCAATATTTCCCGGAGTTCCGTGGGCAAGAGCACACAACGCATTCATGCCTGAGTTAAAGGCAACTTTCTCCCAGATTTTTTGATGAATATCAGCATCATGAACAACACTGATATCAGTCGCGGTAAATGCATCAGTTATTTTTTTATGAATAGGCAGATCACCAGCGACAGTGCTGTTAAAACTGGTCATCCCATCACCCATTTTTTTAACAACACCCGGCGCTATTTTATCCACCGGCATCATGGTGACTCCGACAAGAATTCTCTCAACGGGTACAAACTCGGCTACTCGATCACTATTTCCCAGGCCATTCTGCAGAGTAAGCACATGAGTAACATCGGTAATCTGATGAGCCACTGCCGCTAACGCCGCTTTAGATTGAAAAGATTTGGTCAACAGAATGATGAGGTCAAGCGGACCCTGGACATCTGCGGGCGACAGTGCCGGCACTTTTACCACAGACTGGTCCTCACCAGTTTGAAGTATCAAACCATTTTTGGCTATGGCATCCCGGTGGGCTTCGTTGGTGGTGAGAAGCTGAGTATCAGTTCCTGTCTCGGCCAGTCTGCCACCGAACCATGAACCCATCGCACCTGCCCCCAGTATTGCAACACGCATAGCTCTCAGCACCTGTAAGTATAATAATGCCCAGATTAGCACACCCACTCGCCGACAATGCCTTGTCCGTCCCGTCAGAGTTGATTATGATGATTGAGGTATCAAATTGTACCCATCCCAGGAGACAGCCGTGTCCGTCAGCAGCGAAGCACAAATTCGATCAACCACCGGGACCCGGTCACAGCCGGATTCAATGAGTGAAACAGAGTGGCAAACCAGAGTAGACCTGGCAGCCACCTACCGGTTGGTGCACTATTATAAATGGACATCACAAGTCTACAATCACATCACGGCGCGAATCCCCGGCACCGAAGCCCTGTTAATAAACCCGTTCGGACACGGCTATGATGAAATCGGCCCACGTGATCTGGTCAAGATAGATATTGATGGCAACAAGCTGGACGACAGTCCCTACCCGGTCAACCAGGCAGGGTACACTATTCACTCTGCTATCCATGCTGCCCGCCCGGACTTACAATGCGTAGTTCATACACACTCGCAGAATGCCACAGCAATTTGCTGCCTTGAAGAAGGGTTTATTCCACTAACCCAGATGGGATGCATGTTTCACGAACGTATCGCTACCCACGAATTTGAAGGAATCGCACTTGATCTTGAAGAAAGGCAAAGCCTGGTCAGGGATCTGGGGGATTCCAATCACACTATGTTGTTATACAACCATGGCATTCTAATTTGCGGGCAGAGCATAGCCCACGCGTTTACCAGGCTATATCATTTTGAAGACTGCGCCGGTGTGCAATTGAAAGCCATGGCAGCTGTAGCTGGTGGTGGCACTTTAAAACGCCCAAGACCCGAAGTCGTCGCTAAAACCCGTGAGCAATTTGAAAGCGGGGCTTCCCAGGGAGGCGCTGACGTATTGCTACCAGAATGGCCCGCCTACTTGCGAATGCTTGACCGTATCTATCCTGGCTGGCGTGACTAGACGTTAGTTTGCTGACGTACAAAGTCAGAACCCTCAACAAACCCGATGAGTACACACACATGATTCATGTTATCGCTGTCATCACCGCACTACCTGACAAACGATCTGAAATTCTGCAGGCTTTCCACGCCAACATTCCCGCCGTACTGGCGGAAAAAGGTTGCATTGAATACCGCCCTGTTATTGATGCAGAAGGTGCTGGCAGCATTCAAACTAAATTAGGTGCGGACACTTTTACCGTTATTGAAAAATGGGAGACTATGGAAGATCTGAGTGCGCATGCTCAATCAGCACATATGGCCGCATACGGTAAACTGGTTGGCGAGCTAATTGGTGAACGCAAGATTCATATTTTTGAAGATACGTACTAGGTGTTTTTAGCGGGACCTGTCAGTCTTCTGCAGGGACACACCTAAATGCAGCTGCCTCACCAGGACGACCCGCTTGAACACTAATCCATACTCAAATACTTAATTCCGTACCGACGCCCCAACTCTCGAAGCCCTTCGGCATTAAAATGATATCCATCTTCACGAGTCTGCAAACCAACCCCGTCAACACAGCCAGACCAGGGATCGCCGTTATCATTAATCGCCATCAGCTGTCGATTTACAATTTCAAAAACCGCTGTTTCCCCACATATAAAAGGCCGGTCAGAGGCGAACCAGCTCTGCTGGCGAAAGTTAGCTATTAGCTGGTCCAGCTTTACGCCATAGTTATTATCGCCTTCATCATTCTCGCCCTGATGCCAAAGAATGCCGTCAATACCGCTTTTGTGTGGAAGCTGATTTATTGCTGCCAACACTTTTCGATCTATTTCAGCAAAAAATACGTCATTGGGATCCCAGTGTGCAATTCCTTTTCCCGGGGCACTGGCAAGCACAAAGCCAATCACTCTGTCCGGCTGTCGATAGGCAATTTCTTTTGCCGCATGCAAAGAAAAATTGTTTGAAGGATCTTCGTTTGAGTTTCCTTGCGGAAACCAGCCTAAGTCCCACACCTGATGCAGATCAGCGCGCAGCCATCCATCCTCGGTAAACGCGAAGACACGCTCATGCGGGCTGTCTTTTGTTGGATCATAGGTCGTGTCAGCGCCCAGGGCGTTGGACTGGCCGGTGACTAGAATCAGATCTGTTATGTCAGCAATCGTATATTCTTTGGGCTCTTCCTGAGCAGCCGGGCTCGTCGTTGGGGTTATCCGCGTTGATTCAGTCCCGGTATCAATGGGAAACAACTCCAATTCCGGTGTCTGAATAACAGGCTCTGTTACCGGATCCTGCACAACAACACCGCTGGCGCTCTCTGTACTTTGGGTATTTTCTGTGTCGGCAGATATTTCGGGGGCCCCCGTGCTTTCATTGTCTTCAACAATAGGGGCTGCGGCGGAGTTGTCAGTCGCTGGTGCGCTGTCGGTCGCCATTGCGGTGTCGGCAACTATTGTGCTTGCAGTCCCCGCAGATTCAGCACCGCCATTTACCGTAGCGCTACCGCCACAAGCAGACAGGCAGCAAAGTACCGAAAACAGGCCTAACCGCTTTGGAATGGATCTAATATTGTCGGGCATTTGAACGTTATCTCCGTCCTTGGTAAATCTCCCTATAACAATTAGTAGACAATTCAGAAAAGTAAGTGACTAATTCATGACAGTTTCCTTAACTCAGGTGCCGCATCATTTCGAAACAACGCTATCACCAGCGATAGCTGCAATACTCCCCTTTGCTCAGCGGCACCAAATAACAGAGACCAGTGACTCCTGGTAGACAAATCAAGGGTACAATACATAATCAGACTCCAGGGAACATTGGCACAGCCAAAACTGGTTCCTCGAGAATTGTGTTTTGCCTCCGAAGGTGTCCAGTCACTTTCACCGAAAAATAACTTACCCGCCAAGGATAAGATTGGCACCTAATGGAGCAGGGGTACAGTAGCTTGCAGGAAAACTCATCAGCACAACCCATCAAAGATCAGGGCATTTCCTGCAGACTTGTATTACCCGACTCACCAGCTCCGGATCTCTATAGCGGATTAAACAAGGCTGGCCACATATCGATAGTGACAACAGAAAATGCCGTTAGCACAGATATCAGAGTGGTCGACGCCAGAACAGGCTCCCGGTTAGTTATTGACCCTTTGGTCCCTACTCTGCTGGTGGTTGATCCCGCCAGAATGCCAGTCGGCCTGGATAACACTGTTTTAAGGCTCAACACGCATCAACTTGAGCTGATAACAGAATCAGAACTGGATGGCCCTGCACTTTCGCTGCGCATACAACTATTGCAATCGCGCATGGATCAATCCGCCAGCAAAGATCTTGTGCGTGAAAATGCCTACACCATTTTACGTGAAGTCATGCGAGTGTCTAACGACTGGATGGTGGTGAAGGGCCTTGATAATACTTTTCTGTTAGCCACCAAATACGTTTGCAAATCATTTGAACTTACCGAAGAAGAGGTCATCGGTAAAAATGATTTGGAAGTAGGCACACCTGAAGAACTGATTCTGGGTAAGCCCGGCACCGATTGGTTAGGGTACTGGGAGCTTGATAAGCGCCTGACTGATAAGGGTGAAAGTGCTGTCATAGAACCACTTGTAATATCTGATGATGAGCACCAGATGGTACGAGAAACCACCACCAAAATTTCCCTGAAAGACGAACATGGCAAGGTTTTCGGGCTATTGGTCATTGTGTCTGCCTTGAATAGCTTAAAGAGTGACACTGGAAACGGGAATCTGACTCACAATAAAAGCTGGGAAAAAACAAGCATCCTCAATAAATCACCTGCACTGCTGGAGATGCAAAAAGAAAAACACGTACTTCAGCTTGAAAAACAGGCCAGCGAAAATGCCTTTATACAGAAAAATCAGTTCGTCGCTGCAGCCAGCCATGACATCAGGCAACCACTTCATGCACTGGGGCTTTTTATTCACGCACTCGAACAAAAGACTCACAACCTCGAAGCGTTTTCTATTCTGGAAAAAGTAAAACGCTGCCATGGATCAATCAGTGAATTGCTAAACAGCCTGCTTGATATATCCAGACTCGACGCCAACGTGGTCTCCACTCACCTGACACATTTTAATATCGGCAAACTGCTGAGTAAGTTGCATGATGAGCAAATTGAAAAAGCCAACAGCAAAGCAGTAGAATTTCGCGTCTACTCCGATGAGTCAATCGTGCATAGCGATGAAATTTTAGTGGAACGCATCTTACGAAACCTTATTACTAATGCGATAAACCACACCACAGACGGGACCGTCGCAGTTCATGCACAGCGTTATGGGGCACAGATCAGTATTCAGGTCTCCGATACAGGCCCTGGCATTCCTGACCCCCACCAGGAAGCCATATTCCTTGAATACTACCGGGTCGAAGGAGAGTCAGCCAAAGGTTTCGGGCTCGGCCTTGCGATCGTAAGAAGACTGTGCAATTTGCTTGATATCAAACTACATCTTGAGTCCACTGTCGGTGTTGGCACACAGTTCAGGTTTCTTGTTCCATTGGGGGAATCAAGTAAGCAATTAACCCAGACTAACCGGATGCCACCAAGACTCAGAACCAAACCCTCTATTCTTGTCGTCGATGATGACACAAGAGTACTCAGTGCCATGCAAGCTGTTTTGGAACAGCACGGCTGCAAAGTCACCACCGGTGAAGGTGACCAGCACATAATCAGACAAGTGCAATCTCAAAACCTATCAGCGGATTTATTACTGATTGACTATCGCTTAAGTAACCTTGTCACAGGCGTTCAAGCAATCAAATCAATTCATGCCGCACTCGATCAACAGTTTCCTGCGATTGTTATCACGGGTGACACCTCTCCCGAGGGCCTGCGTGAGATTAATGAAAGCGGGTACATGGTGTTACATAAACCCGTGCTGGCGGAAACCTTGTTATCGGCGGTAAATCACGCTCTGTCCATCGATTTAAAGACGATCTAATGTTGCGTTCCGGAGTGTTCGAACATAATCCCTTTGCACAATACACAAAGCCAATAGTTAATCAGGCGACGAGTTGCTTCACACCCCGACTAAGGTCACTCTGGATACAAAACAGTACCTGGGCTTGTTTATTATTTTCGATACTACTAATTATGCACGCTCACGAACCCACAGCCTCCACATAAACCAGTCGTTAAATATGCCCTAATGCTGAAGACCGTAGAAGGTTCGCCGTTTGTTTAAATTCGTCCCGTTAGACAACGATATCGTGCGAACTGGCAACTGTCGAAATATCAGCCAAATTTGCCGAATTCCCCTTCAGCCCGGAAGGCACAAAATTTCGCGATTGCCGATCTGCCGACAGTCAGGTCTTAAGACTCTTATCCTATTCGGCCCCATCTAATGCCCCTGAAAAACACCATACCGCTTTTATCCGTTCCAAAATTTGCACAGTGCACGGCTAAGCCGCTTAAAATGTTAAACTGCCCCTCACCGATACAACAAAAATACAGCTATGACATCACCAACTCCCGTTAAAAACCATCAAATGCTAATAGCAGGTCAGTGGACGAATGCCGAAGATGGCGCTGTGATCGAGGTCGAAAACCCCGGTCGTCGTACGATTGTCGCCACCGTGCCGCGCGCACAGGCAACAGACTTGAATGTTGCAGTCAAAGCAGCACAAAAAGCATTTCCAGACTGGCGCACTGTGGCAGCCCGTGATCGGGGAAAACTCCTCCTGCAAATTGCCGTCAGTCTGGAAGCTGATATCGAAACGATGGCCCACACCATCGCTTTGGAAACCGGTAATGCGATTCGGACTCAGGCCAGGCCGGAAGCAATCGCGGCTGCAGATATCTTTCGCTACTTTGGCGGTCTTGCCAGTGAACTCAAGGGAGAACAACTACCATTAAACGAAAGTATGCTGAGTTACTCGCGCCGTGAACCGATTGGGGTAGTCGGTGCGATTATCCCGTGGAATGCACCTGTACTACTGGCAGCGCTAAAAATCGCTCCGGCACTTTGCGCTGGCAACACAATGGTGTTAAAAACGGCCGAAGATGCACCTCTGGGCGTGCTGTTATTGGCAAACGCCTGTCACGAGGTGCTGCCAGCAGGTGTGCTTAATGTACTCACAGGCTACGGACACGAATGTGGCGCCGCACTCGCCGAGCATCCTGATATCGCCAAGTTATCATTTACTGGCTCGACCGGGGTCGGAAAATCTATTATGCGAGCAGCATCGGATCGTATCTCGCCTGTTTCACTTGAACTGGGTGGCAAAAGCCCGTCGATCGTCTTTCCGGACGCCGATGAAGACTGGGTAGTAGATGGCATTGTCTCAGCCATGAGATTTACCCGCCAAAGCCAATCATGCACTGCAGGTTCCAGACTGTTTCTCCACGCAGATATTTTCGATTCATTTATTGAAAAGCTTGCCACCAAAGCTGCTGCTTTGAAAATGGGAGATCCGCTGGATGAAGCCACGGACATGGGCGCTATCATCAATAAAAAGCAATTCGACCGTGTATGCGGCTATATTCAGGAAGGCATTGGCATGCCTGGCGCACGCCTTGTGACCGGCGGAATGCCGGATACGGACGGACCACTGAGTGAAGGCTACTATTCACACCCGACTATTTTTGCCGAAGCTGACAATAACTGGCGTCTTTCACGAGAAGAGATTTTCGGCCCCGTGCTGGTCGCCATTCGCTGGAACGACGAAGATGAAGTCATCCGCATGGCAAACGATAGTCACTACGGGCTTGCTGCGTTTGTATGGTCAAGAGATATAGGTCAGGCTCTGCGGACGGCACACCGGGTAGAAGCTGGCTGGGTGCAGGTTAATCAGGGGATCGGTCAGCTGCCAGGGCAATCTTATGGCGGCGTAAAACAAAGCGGCATTGGACGTGAGTATTCACTGGAAAGCATGCTGGAAAGTTTCACACAAAAGAAAAGTATTACCGTGAATCTGGATATACCAAAACCCTGAATAAACGATCACCATCGCACAATCAGCCCGACCTGAATACCTGTTTATCACCTGTAAGAGAACCAGTCAGCCCAGTGAAACTCATTGACACCCACACACACCTTTTCTCTGATAAATTCAATGACGACAGAATGGAAGCAATCAAGCGTGCCATAGAAGCCGGCGTTGAGCGGATGTACCTGCCGAATATCAGCAGCGAAACAACTACAGCAATGAACAACGTTGTTGCAGCTTTTCCCGGGCACTGCTTTCCAATGATCGGGTTGCATCCCTGTCACGTGAAAGAGAACTACCAAACTGAAGTCGATCACGTACAAGCCCAGCTGAATACAGGAAAATATGTTGCTGTCGGGGAAACCGGTCTGGACTATCACTGGGACCTGACGTTCAAGGAACAGCAAATTGACTCGCTGCGGCAACAGATTCTAATGGCGAAGAAACACCAACTACCCATTGTTCTACACACCCGTGAATCTTTTGAGGACACCTTCGAGTTAATATCCGAACACAATGACGATACTTTAACCGGGGTGTTCCATTGTTTTAGCGGCACGATAGAAGATGCCCGAAAAGTACAGGCGCTTGGCGGGTTCTATATAGGTATTGGCGGCGTTGCCACATTCAAAAATACCAATCACAGCACAGTACTTCCACATGTGCCCCTCGAGATGATTGTCCTGGAAACAGATTCCCCGTTTCTTGCACCAACCCCGCATCGAGGGAAAAGAAACGAGAGCGCATATCTGGTTGAGATAGCCAAACGGGTTGCTGAAATAAAGGGTATTTCGCTTGATGAGCTTGCTGAAGGTACAACGCGCAATGCCCTGGACGTTTATAAAGGGGTTTCAGGTTAGGTGGTTTCACCGCTAAGGGAGTTACTGTGTTAGATGGTACCCTTCATTCCATAGTCTCCGTCATCCGAACATCCCAAATTCTGTACAAATACAAAACGCCATTCATCCGATCATCAATCTTATCAACCAACACATAATCACGCCGGTCCACCGGATCAATTGACACCGCAAACTCAGGGGAGAACTCTTCCAGAACTTTATCAATAGATTCAGTGTCAAGAAACTCAGTCATTAATGACAACAGTGGTCTTGGACGTATTGCTTGTGAAAACTTCATTGGCAACGGTATATCAAAAGAGACTATCTTCGCATCATAACTAATTGATGAGAACGCAGACCCAAGCACTGCCATATTAGTATGCTCGTGATCAGCTTGCTTGCGAGTGGTAAAAGCCATAGAAAAAGCAACAGCGATTGCACACGCAAATGCTACATGTGGCAGCCTGAAATGCATCACCGCCTTTAACTCCTGAACGACAATAGCTATCGTCACAAATGTTGCACAACTAACGATTTGTTGGAATCTTGGCTGAGGATGCATGAGTACCGACATCCCTAAATATAGCCCAAACAAAACAACCAATGGTATTAGAATCGTTTTGTACTTGTTATATCGAAATAGAAACAACGCCACTATCCCGGTCATCGCGATATTAGTGAATACATACATCGGCTGTAGCCGCAGGTCCCCCGCGTGTGCTTTAAACAGCGCTCGAAATTTTTCAAAAATAAGTTCACCGTTAATCGGCACCTGCAAATCTGAATAATGCCAAAGCATGTGAGACACACCTGGAACCGAGCCTGTCACAATGGCTTTCAAATCGGGTTGAAAAACAGAAGGAAAAAGCCAATCATTGAGGGTAGGCGCAATTACGATTAGGGCAACTAACCCCAATGAGACTAACAACACCGGCAACGATTTCTTTATTAGCAGGGTGTAAAAACCATAAATCGCGCACAGCATCCCCACCACTATGAACATGGGGTGACTCAACACTCCTACAATCAGACTAAAACCCAGAATTGCCTTTCCTGAGATTGTCTTGCGATTGACCGTCCCAAGAAGTAGAAGCGCAGTTATTGCGGAAAAATAAAGCTCTTGCAGCACATTCAGCGTCTGCCATATCGCTATTGGTGAGACCAGATAAATTGCAGTTACCCAGTAGCTCACGTTAGTGTCGGTAACTCTACGTGAAACCAGTAATACTGCCAAAGCTACCATGCAATGAAAGAATAGATTCAGTGCAATCCATGCATTGTACGCCCCAGAGGTTTTTCCAACTGCTGCAACCAAATGCAGCATCAGCCCATTGTGCAGAAAATAGTTGGGCGTATAGGTCCCTTCTGCTTCACGCAATATTTTTGCAGGATAATACAGATTAGTGACAGGCTCTTCGCCCCGCATCAAAGTCTCTACATCTGCCACATACAGGTGCTGATCGGTACCACGCACACCATTGGCCCCTACACCAAGAACTGTTAACACCACAACTACCGCAATTATCAAAATCTGCCACGGAGCTCGCGCAGGCTGCTGCAGTCCAAATCGGACGTAATCCATATCCCAGACAACTCAACATCACTATCGAAGGCATTCTCATCGCATTCGATAAACCGACAGAAATCACTCCCTGCGTAAATACAACAGCATGACTACATCCAAACACGGCGAGATGCGATTGGGTTTAAAATATATTTACGTAAATAAGAGGGTGTGTAACCAACTAATTATTTATTAGCTTGTTAACGCTTACGGGGATTTATAGTTGATATATTTCCGGCTTCAATTAGATTTTACAAATCAATGAAATTGTCATGTTAGGAACTACATATTCAAACAAATGCCATATAAAGAGCAAGAATATTCCGCCACTGAATTGTCACTTGGTGTTGCTATTCAAATTATTGATCAGGATTAGAAACGACAAAAAGCAAGAATGCTTCGAACAACTAAAGATAACCAACCCTGGCCGTACTAATGTCGTGAAATGATCCATCGATCGGCTGCCATAGTGTGTGCTAGTAATTAAATACAAAAAGGTGATTGGCACAATTATTTCTGCCGTCATCTATTCCCTTGCAGGTGGAAATAGTTAAGCGCTATGATCATTCAAGACGAGTACAGCAGTCGTCGTTTTTAAATAGAAGCCACAACAAGCCGTCAATTCAGATTGAGAATT
>JAYJMJ010189969.1:0-16344 GCA_036873875.1 Laminaria ephemera
CCAGCTGGCCACAATATACATTGGAAAGGATGGGGGAGGGGAGGGGAGGGAGGGAGGGAGGGAGGGAGTCAAGGAGAGAGCGAGGGAGGGGGGGAGGGAGGGAAGGAGGGAGGGAGGAGGGGACGAGGGAACGTTGTTTAATGTGAAGAGCACAAACACATGTTATACGACTCGTACAGCAGTATCAACAGCAAATTTCACCGGGCATGCATCGTTTCGCAATTGGTTTCCTCACGTGGACCAAGCGATTCAATTCAAACCGACCATGGAACGGCTGTTTTACTGCAGGTCAAAATTTTCTACATTTTGTTTTAACGAATGATAATCCCAAAACAATCTTGAAGCGAACGGTGTACGCACGACTCGCGTTCTTCCTCCCAACGCTGCGCCATGCGCCTATAACATGCTCTACGCCATAGCCTTTTTATATTGGCGCCTTTGAGTATAAATCGGATAATCTTACAGATTTCAAAAACGCTCGTCCAAATGTAGAAACAACTTGTTCATTTTCGACTGCTCTACTGCAGGTCAACCTCTTCGACAGGTGAAAAATCTCGAAACGGTTGGTGTACGTACGACTCGCGCGCTTCCTCCCAGCGCCGTACCGTACGCTATACTATGCTCTAAGCTACCAGCTATGCACCATTCGGTGCAACAATAGGTATTTTGATATCTGGCCAAGAAGTCTGGTGCTTACCGAGCTCACTCCTGTCGCATTCGTCCACGCTCCACACCTGTCACGACATGTTCATACACACGTGTTCATTAATGGGTAGAAAGAAGGTAATCATACACACTGATTAGAAGCACGAATTATGATAAGCGGATCCTTTACGTCGAAACAAGGCAAGCAACTACAACTTGACACGAAGTACGACGTGCGGAATATTTTGAGCCCAACAGCATAGATGGCTCGTGTACCCCACACTGAGAGCACCTTTACAAGGCAATAGCCCTTACACAATTATCAGAGAAGCAACCTCTACGTCCCACAATCCAAACCCAATCCTAACCTTGCACAAACCTAGCACAACCCTAACCTTGCACAGCCCAAACGCAACATCAACATTGCACAACCCTAACACAATGCTATCCTTGTACAGCCCTAACACAATCCTCAGCGAAGCAGCCCCTACTCTACGCACCTCGATCAGGACCCGTGGCCAGCCCGCAAGAGAGTCCGTTCCGAAGTGCACGTCGATCGGATGATTCCACACGGCCGTGCCCGAACCCTATTGATAGGAGTTGATAAGAGTAGTGTCATTACGAAGTATTTAATTTGTGATCTAACAATGTGCAGCGTGTGCATATATCACAACAAATGACGGAGAAACAGAAAACGAAGACTACTACTTCGGTAGAACGGTACTGAGCATATACCTGGTACCTGATATTTACTTGGTGTATGTATGTATTGGATTGGATGAGGCCTCCTGCCCCGGGCGGGGTGCCTCCCATACTTCGTCGTCTTCTGGACTTCACATACACCCCTATTCAGTATACAGTACGGTAGTGTATAGTGTGGTGGTGTATAGCACGGTAGTTGTGCAATATGGTGTGCTTTAGTTTCAAGCATACAGCGTGGATGCTGACTTGAAGCTTTGATCAAGTGTGCGAGCAAACAAGCGTCTCCCAAGAAGCTTGGGTTGGGGCACCTCGATGAAAACAAAGCGCCAAGGCCTCTTTTGGCCTTAACATACTAGGTTTAGCGAAGGGGGCGGTCAGTGGAGGGGTCAAAGTGCGGTCTCCTAGTAATAGCATCTTTATTTGTAGCACTCCCGGCACCCGGCATGATCCTGCGTCACACTTTGTCACGTGTACGGCAATGCTCTACAGTACGTGCAACGCTTTAATATTCCAATTCGATGCAAATCGACGAGCAGCGGGAATGCTGAACCCTCTGTGCGACACAAAGACACCTGTGACCACGGATTGTCCAGAAGGCCGCTGTGGGTAAACCATGCTACGGATTGAGCTGGAAAGCAAAAGCGGTGACCAAAAATACACGCCAGGTATATAACAAAGATAGGACTCACCGCCGTCTGGTCGACTTGTGTATGCCCTTCGTCCGCTCCCTGCATGACATGCCAGTGCTCCGAGTTGCTCAGTATCTTGTAGTGGGCGTAAAGCCTATTGCTGGGGAAACCCAGCGCACCGGTAATTTCCCCGATAATGTGAACTGCCAAATCATGCGACAGATATCATTGCGAAAACGATCATGTCAACTACCAACAATCACGAAATATTAGATATAAATAAAAACCATGGGGCTTGCATCTTGATGACTTGGCCGGGAGCACCTAGTCGAGACAGGGTTGCACCGTGTTTCACATTGCCAGGGTTTGTGGTGGGCGTAAAGCCTGCTGTTGGGGAAACCGAGCGCACCGGTAATTTCCCGTATAATGTGAACTGCCTAATTAGAGGGTGGGGAGAGAGTTGGTACAGTCGTGGTCTCGCGTACGTGCGGTGCCCTCTAGTGCAAGGCCCCAGTTTAGCGCTGTGAAAATCGCTTGTCGCGACGTCGTCCTAAAGATTATGATACTGCACTATCCCGGGATAGGTCAGAGTCCCGCTTTAGTGCCGGTAATTTCCCCTGTAGTGTGAACTGCGTAATATATAGAGGGAGAGGAGAGGAGAGAGGAGAGGTGCAGGTACTTGGTTTGGATATATACTAGGGGGAAGAGACGACAGAAGATGTTCAGGTACTTGGTTGGACAATCACGCGGCAGACATCATCGCGCAACATAGGTTCGCGTCAGACTTGAGGTTTTCTTCAGACTTGACTTGGTCGGGCGTACGCGTCGAGACTGGGATGTATACAAGTCAATGCTGGGACTCCTTCTGAACACGATGATCATAGAAGAGCACAACTAATGATGACGGTGATGTACGTGGTGAGAATACGTAACAAAGACTTACCCTAGCCTGGGTAATCGATGGATTTTTTACCCCGTTACCTCCGTAGGAATTGGGGATACCATAACAGTATAGTGGTAAACACCTTCACATTTAACGTCGCCGGCAGAACCTTAGATATTGAAACGAAGTTTGGGACTCCTTCCGAACACGATGATTATAGAGGACCACAATGATGACAGTGATGTCCGCAATGGGGATATGTTATCAAGGCTTACCCTGGGCTGCGTAATTGATAAATAGTTTCCCCCGGTAGCTCAGTAGGTAATATAGGGTTTCCACGTTACTTTTATAAAAAAACGTACGTCTCTACTTTTACCATGAATGGTACGACTGGTGAGGCATATTTTTTTATGAAAAAAGCAAGTCGCCAAGCTGTTCAGCGAATTTCTGAGAAAAAACGCATCTGGTGGGCTGCCGAGAGGCATTCATCATGGGTTATTTTCTTGGTTTTTGGTCACGTAAAACCAGAGACCAGAGACATGCGAAAACAACAACACCACCGCTTGGTGCCGACCCACCCCGTGTCCCAAGCGACATCCACCCAGGCCTACAGTGGCAACGCACCAGTAAGCACGAAGCAGTAGCTTCCCTTGTGAGGTGGGCCTCCAAGTGAAAGCCGTCTGAGTGCTGTTGTTGCTGTGTTCTCGTGGCTCTTACCAGGTACCAGGTACCAGGTATATATACACTACTGGTTCCTCTATAGTGCCGGTATGTGCCAGCCGGAAACACCGGCACTATAGCGGCAACCACCACTACTCCGCATACTCCCACTACTACTGCTTGTTCCCACCTGTGCCAAACGATTTCATAGGCGCAATAGCGGGCCATCAGCACTACGAAACCGGAATTATAGCGGGACCATTACTGTAGTCATAAAAATCGAAGCGGTTGCTACTTGGTGCAGCGAGTTTTCTTCCCTATGATGACGAAGTAATGCAATGAACGATCGACGCAAGACCGGACAACGAGCGCGGAACGCCCACTCGACGTGCTGCAGTTCATAGGGCGACGCCCACCCAGGCCTAGCGACGTGAATACGAAGCAGCAAAACCCTTGTGGGGCGGGCCTCCTAGTGAAACCCGACTGCTGTTTGTTGTACCCTCTTGAGACTAGTTGACCTAGTACCAACACCACTGGGAAAAAAGTTGATGCTGGCGAGTTGCCCTGCCTCGTACGAGACCGAAATAGCGCAATGAATGATCGACGCAGAATTGACACCGCGTACAGATCGCCCACACAAAGTGCCGAAGTTCATAGGGCGATGCGACGATGTAGCGACACTGCTGAAATACGACTGTTTGCGGCAGACTGTGGGTAGGTTTGAGCAAGCCAGCTGATTCTGGTCGGGGAGGCCAACGAAGAAGGCGTGGGGCTGTTCGAACACGTAAATAAATACAAGACTCATCTTTTTATGGATCGTGGAAAAACACCTACGTCTCTAAAAAACCACAAAAAGTGAAAAACCACCTCAAAACGCGGCGTAATTTCCACACGTAGAACTTTCTGTGGGGCGTAGATTTGTAGTCACATGGGTAAACCCTATAATATACAAGGGGGCTTCGCCGCGGCGGGCTGACGCCCGCCTTCGGCTCCGCGCATGCCCGTAATGACAGAGGATGTATCATAGTACGTCGGCAAATCCAGGCCGTGAATGCTGAATGCCTCAGAGTACTGCCAAGAGTTGCATAAAAGACAGTAATATTTTAGGGAAGAGAAAGAAAGCACTGAAAAGCAATAAAACAAAGACCGCCATCTGGCACAGTGTGTAGCATACAAAAGCTATACCAAAAGCACAGCAATTGCCCACTCGGAAGCAACACGATGAAGGAAAGCCGACTCAAATGCTTCGAAAACCATCATCAGCTATCGCTCTCGTCTAGTTCCTTTCTTTGCCGTTTTTCCCTCTTGGGCCTACATGAAAGTGGTAATCGTTCGTACAGCAGCGGCAGCAGCAGTACTCGTTCGTACAGCGGTAGCAGCAGACTATTATTACGAGCACTCGTATGATATCATACGGTCGTTCGTACGTCACATACTACAGTACCTACCTGATGGTACATTATAATAGTACAAGCATGCAATCCACCAGTAGCAACAAAACACAGCAAGCAGCACTATTAATAGCAGCAGCAGTTAGTACATGCAGCAGACAGCAGTATCACTTTTTTGTTATGATCGCTTTTACTCTCCGCCTCAACTCGTAAGAGATTGTACCCTCAGCGACCTTCTGGACAAGCCGTTGTTTCAGGTGTCTTCCCTTCTCCCTCCCGGTACGTGCCTTCACTTTTATCGCGCGTAGGGTTCAGCATTCCCACTTTTTAGCTTTTACACCCGTCGATTTTCATCGAATTTTGCTAACTCACACGCTCTCGCGCTTTCCACTCGTCAATTTTGATTTTTACGCAAGAAAACGTACCTACGAGCACGAGTACGCACTCTGTGAGACTTGAACCCATGACCTTGACTTTAGTAGGGACGAAATTCACTTACTACTCCATCGGGGACACCTTGTTATGCCCGCGACAAAGCCAATATGACTTTGGTTGTTCGGCCCAAGACGAAAACAGTACCCGGTATATATTGTTCAAGTGCAAAAAACACTTGAAAAAAAAAGTGGCCACGGTGAGAATCGAACCAAGGACCCTGTGATTTCCTGGGTTAAAAAGTATTTTTTGGCCCATTTTTGAGTGGTAACCACGTCTGGCTCAGGGCACCGCGCGGGCGCGGTCGAGGTGCCCTCGGCGCAGTAGGGGTCGGGGTGCTGGATGAGGGGGTTTCGGACCGAGAGGTGGTCCTCATCGCGAGCAAACACGAAAAACGCAAAAAAATACGTCTAAGAAAAGCTGAGGAGCGCACAGAGCACACCACCAACAGTATCGTACGAACTTGTATCTGTACCTTTCTGTACATTTGACGTCGTTGGCAGAACCCCAGGTGTATCTCGTATTGGAACGAAGCTTGGGATTGCTTCCGAACACGATGATCGTAGTGGAGTACAATGATAACGGCGATTTCCGCGATGAGGATATGTTATGAAGGCTTACCCTGGGCTGCATAATTGATCGATATTTTCCCCTGGTAGCTCAGTAGGTAATATATATCTTTCTTTACATTTGACGTTGTCGGCAGCACCCCAGGTGTGTCTCGTATTGGAACGAAGTTTGGGATTGCTTCCGAACACGATGGTCGTAGTGGAGCACAATGATAACGGTGGTTTCCGAGATGAGGATTATTTCTAATGCACGAGTAACACTGCTGTTGCAGTCTATACCGGTGTGACAGTAGTTACTCAGACTGCAGCAGAACTCGCACGGAGCTTATGATGGCTACAATGCGGTACAGCAAGTGTTGCTCTCCTAGGTACTGATTGTCTGTACGTATTGTAGACTGGGCGGACCAAAGAGGGGCATTGGCACGAGTGTGTCTTCGTAAGATTGGTGGGCAGCCTCCCGCAAACTCTTAGCGGCATGAGCACGTAAGCGACCGCGAGAACGTCAATAATCAATCCAGGTGAAACTATAGCGTTCGGACGGCTGACACACCGGTTATCATACCGCTGCTACAGTACCAATAGTATCAACAAACCACACCTCAATCATCAATCCAGGGGAAGTAACATCATCGCCTCCGGAACACCTACCCACTACTGCTGCTACAGCACCAACATTATCAGCAGAGCAGCTGCGGAATATAGTTATATCTATAAGTACCTACCGGCAGGTATCAGAACGGTATCATGCTGCGCGTCGGTGTCTCAGTTCGTCGGATTCGAGTGTTCCTCCTCATGTCGCGTCCGAACGTTGCAAGCTTGGCTATGATATCTGCCTTCCCTCTACAAGCGCTTCCAAGCACACATATACGTACGCTTACCTTCCGGCATGTGCTGGTGTTGTTGCACCCTTATGCCCCTTCTCGTCACGGGTCCCTCTCCTGTTTGCCGTGGGGAGGGTGACCCATGTACGGTGTACGGTGTACGCTGTATTCGCACCGTGTACGTGTACCGTACACGTGTACGGCGGTGTACCCGACAAGGGTAGACGGTGTATAATCTTCCCTGTCTCTTCTCGGAACGAGACCCTCTCCTGTTAGCCCTGGAGAGGGTGAACGGTGTACGATGGTGTACGTGTACACGTATACAGCAGTGTACGGTCCACGAGGTACGAGGTACGAGGGTAAACGGTAGCCGATACGGTGTAAAATGTGCGGTGTGCGGTGTGAGCGAAAGCGTGCGTGAAACGGAAATTATTGCGCCGCATCGCAATCCCACAACCACAACACCACAACCCCTTTCACAAAAACGCCCCATAAAACAACTGAAACCCTCAACGCTGACAATCGACTCTCACAGCTCACTAGCAGCTCACAGGAACACCCGACTAAATCACACAACACAGCCAACACGAGGTGAGCTCGCACAACTGCGGTGGCAGGTGTAAGCTTCCCATGATACTGCTAGACGCGATCTGCTTCTTAGTGGAAGGTAGCCCTCTTGTTGCCACCCTCCTCGACATGTCGATAGGATGATGCACGTCATGTCGACATGCCCGAATGTGAGGCCCAGTGGGAACGGCGAGGGAGGCGCCTTGCCGTTGCCAGGCCGTCGCTCACTGCCACCCGCGGAGCACCCTAGGCAAACGCTAGCTCATTGTGATGTAGATCTCGTACACGAGCATACGTTCGCAAAGCAACCGCGCTTTGGTTTTGCACTCTAAAAATCGCGATTGGTGCTGGAATTACGAGCCCCATTGATTGACTCAATAAACATAATGAACGTAAATTGGTGGTGGTTCACATGCTCGCATGGCAATCCCTCGAGCAAAGCTATATGCATACCAGTTTTAGTGAAGGGGGCGGCCAGTCTGATATGTACGAGTCCGAGCATATTTTGTCCCCAAGTGATTGACTACCGGTCGTACACGAAGTACCCGTACCCGGTGTACGAGTAATTCGCCCACGCACCCACACCACCCCAATACGCCACGTTCTACTTTTAGTATTCTGCTGTACGAGTGCTGGCTGTGTGTGGACCTGATCATAACACCCCTCTCCATTCCACCACCCCGTCCATCTCTTTTCCAGAGGGCAGGCTTAAGCTTTGATCACAGCAGCTGGTATGAAGTGCGCCGCTTTCTTGCTCGTCGGAGGGGCGGTATGTGCCCAGGCGTTCATGACGGCACCCCTTGCCTCTACTCGTACCTTGGCAGCCGTCACAAGCGGGGCATCCCGGGGAGCTGGGTTGAGCATGTCGGCAGCATCGGAGCTGCCCACCCAGGTGCGCAACTCCTAGTATGACCTTAGTCTAATTATAAGTGTTTTGTCCCCATGCCGGCTGTACCGGAGTCGCCGACCAGGTAAGCGGCGATGGACTGTGTGTGGTGTGTACCCTTCTGGGGATTCAGAACGAAAACTTTTCAAGTATATGCCAGGTAACGATTACGGCATGGATGACACGAAGGAACCGTGACTGCTGGGGTATGATAGGGGGTGTGTCTAAACTGCAACGTAGGGAGAAGTACTTGTTTGACACGTGCGCTGGCAGCGTGATGGCTTGTACTGCTGATCATGCCTCATTTCTCGTGTTTTTTGTCGCTATGCCTGTGTTCCCAAGAGGGGTGGGTAACATCTTAACCCTCATTAGCACCCACTCGAGAACCACAAAAAAATAATCAACTACGACCATGTCAAAAGAGCCCGGACTCTTTGGGCCCACCACAGCACACAGCAGTAGATCACTTTTCAAAGCTTTGGCGTGGTAAACGGGGCATTCAAAGTCCACTCAAAGAGCACGCCTCTAAAACCAAGTAATACCACATAAATTTGGGCCCATTTCATGGGTCCTATAGCGTTCTAGTGCTATCAATAAGAGGGGCCACCTATTATCTAAAACTTCAAAACTTGGATAGAGACATAGAAATATAAGTCCGACTACAAATTAGATTTGTTCCACTCATGAATCTGGAACTCTTAAATAAGTGTCGTCCCTACGATGCAACTTAATTACGTCTCACGAAACATGCTACGAAAAGAGGTGCACCAGTTTTTCTTGTCGAGGCTCCTCACTTGAGGAGCTCTGTACTTCACACACGAACTGATTCTGAGTAAACAAAAAGTGCAACCCGATGAACAAAATCCCTGGCCTGGGTATACAAATAAATCATTTTGCGAAACAAGAATGACCTCTCGACGATTTTGGGTTAAGGAGCCCCGTCATTCAGAAACAAAAACGCCAAAAAGGGCTATCTCTATTGTAGCACGCGTCTACTATTTAATACTACTAGAAACTCAATATAAAGCAATATACTTGTACCCCACAAATACCCACAGACTGTTGTCACTCTCTCCACCACCGAAAAACATTTTTTTTCACCCACTCGAAACAGTCCCCCCTGCTGCCCTCTGACTTGGACCTGTTGCCCCCACTTGTATACCTACGCCACTCGTTGCTGCTTCCTTCTGTCTAACCTCGTATCGGTCTCACGCCTGCCTTGTATCTCCAGTCGACCATCCTGCGTCATCCTGTTCTTTTTTTGCCCTTCGTTCGTCCCCTCTCCGATCCTGGTTCCTTGGCGTACGTACGTACAGATTCAGTCCCGCTCCTCAAACCCTAGAGTATACTTCGTTGAATCTTACACATTTGCACACAACACACGCAAACACGATGAGTCATTTTACGATATGATTTTGAAGTTTTGAGGAAGGAAAATACCTGCCCTTGTGCCACGACGCACGTTTCTGTGAGATTCCGTGGAGCGCACAAAATGAGCTGACGAGCGATTGGGCGATTGAGTGAAATTGCTTAATCGAGAGAATCGCCGAATCGAGCCAAATGGGCAAATGGGCGATTGATTGAATCGTTGAAACTGGATATCACGTATACCAGGTATGTATTTATTTTTTATACGTATTGCGTGCTAAGCAACAGCAGACATAATGTCAGGCGCGGTATGATGGTAGAGACGAACGAACGAATTTGAGTGCTATGGTATCCCCTCTCCCCTGGCATTCTGATTTGTGGAACTATTGCCTACCTGGATGAAAATTTGCTCACCCCCTCGATCAGAAGACGTCCGGGCGAGGCAAGCAACTAGCACAGCAAGAAGATACTACAGTACATCCACGGCCCGGAGGATCAGCCATCCGATCAGATGGAGATGATGATGCAGTAAACCTTGCTACTTACCTGGTACTCGACACTACGGTCGACGCACACTATGTACGAGACGAAGAGGGCCGCGCGCTACGATAGAGGTAGCACTTTTTTGTCTGAAACGTTTTCTGTTTCTGAATGACATGACGGGGCGCCTTAACCCAAAATCGTCGGAATTTCATTCTTTCTTTTTGCAATGTTTTTTCGTTGTTTACCTAGGCCACGGGATTGTTCATCGGGTATTGTAGCACTTTTACTTTTTGCCCAAAATCGTTTTTTTTGGGAGAGGTATAGAGCGCCTGAAGTGAGGAGCTTCAGAATAAAGAGGTTGCACCTCTACCGTTGCGTGCGTCTACTGTAGCCCTAGACATTGGTTGATTGGGTTGGGGTTAGGGGTACGGTTAGAGGTTAGAGCTAGTTACGGTTGATGCCCTCCAAGCAGGTGGTGCATGTTCGTTTATAAAGAATAAACCACTGAATGAGCTACTCAGTCAGCGCTGACTGAGTGTAATAGCTCAGCGAACGGCCGATTTTCTTAATTGAGCACGACCTTTCCGATGAGAATGGACAACTTTTTTTTTAGTTTGAAAGATACATAACTTCCTGGGAGACAAAATTTATAATTATTTGAAAATATAGTTGTTTTTTTTTGGCAACAGCTATCGATCGCACAAAAAACAAATCCAAATCAGGATTGGTAGTCTCGTGAACAGATGGTACAAGAAATAGGCATTTATTCGACAGGCGCCTCCCCCGCAATACAAATTTCTTGGATCACCTGTTTCTCGACACTGCCAATGCCGATTTCGATTGTTCTGGTGAAATCGATGGCTGTTGTCAATACCTATATTTCCTAATACTGTAAAAATTGAGTCTCGGGAACATGTATCTCTTTCGGAACACAATAAGAAAAAAAGTAGTTTCATTCTCGGCTGTTAGTGGTGTAATTTTTATAAACGAGCTATGTTTATCATTTATAAACGAACAGTGCGGTGCCCTCTGAGCATGAGAGCTCCCCCCGCCCGCGGCAATAGATTCTTCGGCCCCTGCATGAGAGGAGACCCTTCCGCCCACGACAGCAGCAGGACAAAATCTCGTGCAGCCTACATCCCAGAGATGCACGTTCTTTGACTTTGATATGGGTACTTGGGGCGCCTTTTATGGACACTTGATTGGTGTCCCATGAAACGCTCCTGCATGGGAGACCCACGGGAAAACCACGGCAGACCCATGGGAGGCCCATCCATGGGAGACCTATGCATGGGTGACCGTGGAAGACCCATGGGAGAACCGTGGAAGACCCATCAGAGACCTATGGGTGACCCATGGACCAGTATAGCAGGAACTCATGGGTGACCTATGGGTCAGTACTAAAGTCCCGTGGGCGACCTTTGGGCCAGTACTGAAACTCATGGGTGACTCCTGGGCGATCTATAGGCCAGAAACCATCAAGGTATGAGTGGTTTGTGGGCAACCCATCTGGGTCACTCATACGCCAGCACTTTACGCCCGTGGGCGACGCATGGGTGACCCATGGGCAAGCACTACAAGCTCATGGGTGAACAATGGGCGACACATGGGCCAGCACTATGGAGTCACGGGTGACCTATGCATGGGCGACCCAGGGGCCAGCAACACAAACTCATGGGTGACCCATGGGCGGCACATGGGACAGCACTATATACCCATGGGCGATCCATGGACCAGTGTTACAGACTCACGGGTAACCAAGGGGCGACCCATGAACCAGCACTTTAACCCGTGGGCGACCGATGGGTGACCCATGGGCGACCCATGAACCAGCACTATCAAGTCATGGGCGACCCATGGGCAGCCCATGGTCCAGCACTGTCAACCCGTGGGCGACCCGTGGGCGATCCACAGGCGACCCCTGGGCCAGTAGTACAAACCCATGGGCGACCCATCCGCGACCCATGGGCCAGCACTACAAACGCATGGGCAACCCACGGACGATCCATGGACAAGCACTTTGACTGTGGGCCAGCACTATCGAGCCATCGGTTACCCATGGACGACCCATAGGCAAGCGCTACAAAATCATGGGGGACCCGTGGACGACCCATGGGCCAGCACTATCAAGTCACGAGTGACTCATGAATGACCCATGGGCGTTGACCCATGGGCCAGCACTGTAACTCCCTGGGCCAGCACGTTAAACCCATGGGCAACCCATGGGCATGGACCAGCACTTCAAGCGCATTGGAAACCCATGGGAGACGCATGAGACAGCACCCTACACCCATGGGTGAGTGATGGATGGTTACCCATGGGCGACCCACATGGACGAACCATGTGCCAATGTTACAAGCCTATGGGCGGCCCATGGTCCAGTACTACAAGCTGATGGATGATCTACGGGTGACCTCATGGACCAGCACTTTAAACGTGGGCGAGCACTACCAAGTCGTGTGTGGCCCATGGTCCAGCACTACAAACGCGTCGGTGAACCATGGGCGACCTATTATGGGCGACTCGTGGGCCAGTTCTACAAGCGTATGAGTGACCCATGGGCAGGCACTACAAACTCACAGGGTACCACTGGGCGACCCATGGTAGATGGGTGATCCATGGGTGACCCATGGGCCAGCACTATAAACTCATTGGTCACCCATGGGCCGCCCATGGGCTACCTATGAGTTTATAGTACTGGCCCATGGGTCGGTCATAGATCATCCATCTCCCATGGGTCGCCCATGGGTCACCCGTGGGTATATAGTGATGTCCAATGGGTTGTCGCCTGTGGATTATCTACAGGTCGCCCATGAGTTTGTAGTACTGTCCCACGGGGCGCCCATGGGCCACCATAACAACTGAGCTGAAAACAAACCACAAACAAACATGACCTTCTATTGTTGGTAGCAACGAGGAGAGGCATAGGCATCAACCTAACTATCGTGTTTTTTCTTCGAAAGGCGATCAGGCAGGCCTACGAACTCTGGAGCAGCAAGTGGACCCTTCGAGCGTACAGGCGTCGACCCAACCGCCGATTGGTTGATTGGATAGGCTATCAATTATTGTCCAGGGTTGCAACAGTATCCCATTCAACGTGAAACGCAGGCCGTGACAAAGTCATACCAAGAAAATCGTCTCGAAACCCTTGTAGTCGAGACATACAGCGGTGCACTCGTCACCCGTAGGGTTATTAATCGGTGAGAAAACACGTCATACTAGAGAAGCAGTGTCATAAGAACACAACAACGTTATATACTGGCCTGCCAAGCAGGCTGAATTTACGACTTTTACTGCGTCCGAAATTCTTGCCTGCCAGATATTCCAGTTACGTGCTGGTATAATTTTACCCAGTCGACAAGAAGAGTGCCCGTGGACTACGTGTCGATGGTGCTATCGCGCACCGCACCCGGGGGGACACATCTACGCTCCCACGTTGTAACTTTCCAACTAGCTAGGTCGAACGGGGCAACGGGGGGCAACGATGAACGAGGAATGGCGAATGGTGCGTCGTCAGACCAACCAAACTAATCCACCAGCCGGTTTGAATCCCGCAGAAATGAACCAACAGAAATCGCGCCGCGTTGTGTTCAGTGGTGCGTACTCGCGCCGCGTTCTTGTGTAGGTTGTTTCCTCTTCCCGCCAGCTCCACGACTCACAACACCGCGATTCCTCGACCAAAAAGCGGATCACGGCATACTGACGAACTCTCGCACGGCGAGAACAAGCCAGCGCTAGGATAGAACGTCTGAGAGTACTCAGGCGGCAAGATTTGGGAGGTGAGCGCGAGTCTCGCTTGTGTTCTGTTCGAAATGTGTAGCCGAGTGTGATCAGTCTTGCCGAGAAAAAAGATGGTGATCGCGACTACAAAGCAGAGAGAGCAACAGCGCACGGCACCGTCGCCACCCCTCGTGCTCCAACGCGTGAGGACCTACAGTAGTACTGGCCACGATTCGGTCACGGTAACCCGTGACGTGGGTAACCGTAGTCACCTCTTCGGCCGTAAATCGAAACGGGATGACTGAGGATGATCTTTGATATTATGGACTGTCTGTTTATCGGAAGCAGCAACCAAACTACCTCTCTATAACCGAGCATTGGTCACTATTAATAACAATGTAGCGATCGGTACGAGCTAGTCGTATTTTGATGACGAGGCAGCAGTTTGACCCGAACGCGCATCAGTGCTGCAGAAGCCTTGCTAAACTACATCCGACTACGTACGAACAATCGACTGTACCAAAGCCTTAATCGCGCCGCGTGTGTCGGCAACCGTGTTGTTTAATTGGTGCGTATTCTCGCCGCGTTTCACGTCTCGTCGTTCATGGATTCTTCCCTAACCCCACCACCCGCACAACTCACAGCACCATCCGCCTCGACACTAAGAAGTGGCCTACGGCACCCTTGACGCATACTCGCACGGCGAGAACACGCCAGCGCTAGGGTAGTACATCCGAGAGTACGCAGGCAGCAATACTGGGGAGGTGAGACTTGAGTCTTGCGTGTGTCCTGTTCAAACATTCAAACCGCCCCAGTGATCATTCTTGCCGACAAACGAAGTAAATAGTCGAAACTACGAAGCGTGGCAACGCACACTCGCAGGACAAGAATAAACCAGCGCTAGGGCAGTACGTCTGAGAGTACGCAGGCGGCCATACCTGGAAGCAGGGGGGCGTGAGTCTCGTGTGTGTTGTGTTCAAAATATGTACACCTAGTGATCAGTCTTGCCGACAAGGGGTAATCGTCGACAATACGAAAGCGGAGAGAGCAACACCACATGACACTGTAGCCGCCCCTCACGCTCCAACTTGTGAGTACCTACTGTAGTACTGGCCATTTCCCAGTGACGATAGACCGTGATGTGGGTAGCCGTAGTCACCTCTCCGATCGTGAATCGAAACAGCATGGCTCAGAAATTTGGTCCAACCACACTATTTTGGTATTTTAGGTTGTCGGCTTATCGAAAGCAGCCGCGAAACCACCGCGCTATCCGAGTCCCGGCCACTGATACTGTAGCGATCGCCACAAGCTAGCCGTACGTTGACGATGTACCAACAGCCAGTCCCGAGCACGCGCCAGTACACTACACAAGTCTGTCAACACCGCATCCGATGTACGAGGTACGAGCAACCGAGTATACAGCAGTGTCCAGCAGTGTACGAATGTACCAAAGTCATAATCGCACCGCGTTTTTTTAATTGAGACATAAATCGCGCCGCGTTATTTTTTAATGGCCCTTTTTTAATTGGTATGTAATCGCGCCGCGTTTCTTGGTTTATGCCGGTGCCTGGTATGTTTTTCCCTCCTCCTGACAGCACCACAGCTCACAACACCGCGGCGTCACGACCAAGAACCGACTTACTACATATCGACGCACACTGGTACGGCGAGAAGAAGCCATTGCTAGGGTAGTATATCCGAGAGCACGCACGAAGCAATTTTTGGAAGGTGAGACGTGAGCCTCGCGTCTGTTCTGTTCGAACCAACCGAGTTATCAGTCGTGCCGACAAAAAGGAGTGATGGTCGACTCCGAAGTACAGGGAGCAAGACCACGTGACACCGTAGCCGCCGCCCCTGCTCCAACTCGTGAAGACCTAGTCCACAACCCAGTCGTGGTAGGCCGTGACGAGGGTAGCCGTAGTCGCCTTTCTGACCGGTAGACGAAACAGCATGGTTGAGAAATTTGGTCCAACCACACCATTTGAGTTCTGAGAGCGCGCGACCCGCTTTTAGGCAAGCGAAGTCGGCCGACCACTTTGGAATCCACGTACCGATTTGTGTATGCGGCACAGATGTCATAGCGCCCGTATTTCTCCTGGATGACCCCTGTCCCCGACTCAAAATCAGATCGAACCGCTGTAACAATGTTACTTGTTTCTAATGAAAAATTATAACATCAGCCGCCGACGCAAAGTAGGCCCTAGCCTGTAAGGCAAGCCATAAAAAATATCTTAACGCCCTTTTCCAAAAACGGGTGTGTTGCGATTTATGGGCTCCCTTTTAAAATATTCGAACCCCCCTCCCATATATCAACAATCCCCTACGACAATATGCAACCCCCCCGGAAAATATTCGAGCCTCCCCTTCAATATTCTAACCCCCCCCTACGATTAGCTGTTGCGATTTATGGGCTCCCCTGATTTATGGGCTCCCTATTCAAAATATTCGAACCCCCTCGCATATATCAACCCCCCCTACAATATACAAACCCCTCCAAAAGTATTCGAACCCTCCCTTGAATATTCTAACCCCCCTGTGCAGATTCGAACCCCCCCCTAACATTTGCAATTCTATAACCACCGTGCTAT
>JAYJMJ010190078.1:0-16337 GCA_036873875.1 Laminaria ephemera
TATAGATACCGAAAATATAGGAAAGCCGTTCCAGCTTCTCTTTGGGCAATCTTACCGAAGCAGGCGCTTTCTTCCATTTGAAGTAAGTGCTTCTGGTCTTTTCATCATAGCCGAGCCATGTCATCGCCTCGTTTTGAGTAAGCCCCCAATCACGGACGATGTTCTCAAAGGTATGAGATGCAGCCGCAGACAAATTCTCAGGATCAATGTCATCTACAGATTTGGGGTTCAGTTCAGTCATCGCATGCTCCTCTAATTTAAAGAGGAGCGGCGGTTCACCTGCTCCTCTGTGTTACACCATTTCAGTTAACGTATGGTTCGGCCGCGTTTTCGCCGTCGATCCGGTGACAAACCTGCCAGTCACTGCCGATCGGTGAACCGTTCGGCCACTCCCACTGCTCGGTTTAGAACTTTCTCTTACTGAGCGTCTCGGCCATCGAGCAGCAGCTGCCTTACTGATGTATTTCCCTGTTTTTGCGCTTCTATAAGCCATGGTTACCTCTGAATATGAGTATATCGGTAAATGTGTGTATTCATACATTAAAATTTTAAAAGTATGAATTAATACTTATTCTATTATCTTAATTTCATAATTCAAGAGCAGTGCTGCAGTCGAGTGTCCCACAATGGCTTTGTGGGACACTCAGCCGTAACCCACTGATTTATCATGTCTTTTAGTTGTTCGACATGATATACTGTCCCTCAATATCACCATTTAAACGATATGGGACACACAATGCCCTCTGATAGCCGGATGGATATTTATGCCGATGCCTCCAGTGACCAGCTGAAATTCTGGGACGCCCTAGCGCAGTATCCGCGATTTAATATGTTCTGGTCAGTAGCTGACCGATCGTCAACGAAGAGGCGGTACAAAAAGAGCTTGCGGTGATGTCGAGTGGTGAGCGGTTTATGCTGCTTTTTTTTGTGGCCCTCTGGCAGCATAAAAATACCGAGGACTTTGCGTTTGATCTAATAGATTCCTGCGGCGTTCTCGATGAGATGTCGCGTGACATCATTGCCGACTGGGTCCGGAACCCGTACTGGCCATGAAAGAGGTAATGAAGGTCGCTTTTTGTTGGTACCAGCCCGAAGAATGGGAACGGCTTAAACAGATTGCCGCTGATAAAAACAACCTGGACGATACGTACGACGAGTGGAAAGCCAATGCTAATGAAGCTATTACGGAACTCCGTGATCAGGAACAGCAAATACAAAAGATATCGATCAACTAACAACCTAACCTTGTGTGAGCAAAACGGGGTGGAAAAAATTCAGAGGCGCGTAGCCACTATGCCAGTGAGCAGCTCATGCAGCGCCAATCAACGTTGAAGGCATAATCAACGATGGACCAGATACATGCTGACGACGAGCTGGACGCCATCGAAGAACAAGAAAGAAAGCAATTTTTGCGTTCATGGAAAGTTGCGGTAAAAAAGATAGGGCCTGAGCTTTTTAGCGTGAAATCTGCCGCGGTAGATGAGGCGACAGATCGAGACCAACTGCACCCGGACCTCAAAGCTATCGAGAAACACGTGACCACCCGCTACGACGATCATCACTTCTTTTTGTTCATAGTCGTGTCGTTTTTCTCCTTCGTGAAGATAGAGGAAATCTTTATCCGTGCCGGTATCGGGTTTCCACGCATTATCGATATGCAGTTTCTCGATGAGACCGAACGAATGATCATCTATTCGTTGATCGAACACGCCGAGGTCGAATGGTGTGACCACTGAATACAGGGCTTCACAATGAAGCAAGTTGATGCGGTCAAGTCACCAGAACAACGTACCCAGGTCGAAGCCCAGCTGCTCGAGGCCGGCCAGGTGTATCTCGATCTGTGGAAAATCGGAGTCAACACTGCACTGAGAATATCCGATCTTCTAGTGCTGACCATGGCCGATGTTAAAGCACTGGATCCGCAAGCGCCGGCGCTGAACTTGGTGGAAACTAAAACCGGTAAAAAACGAAAGATCGTGATCAACAATACCGCACTACAAGTGATGCAACGACGCCTGGCCGAGCATCCCAAAGACAAGTATCTATTTCAGTCGGTTGCAGTGAACATTGATCGACGCAAGCGCCAGCCGATCAGCCGCCGGTCAGTGGGTCGAGTGTTTGAAAAAGTCGGGCAGAAGATCGCACCGAAGGTCGCGTTAGGTACGCATAGCATGCGAAAGACCCGAGGCTATGCGATGTACGAAGCAGGACGCTCTATTGAATCGATCTGCAAAGTGTTGAATCACTCAACACCGGCAGTGACTATGCGTTATATCGGTATTGATCAACGCGATATTGATCAGAGCTATCACGAATTTGAATTATGAAACCGTAGCAATGAAAAATGTCCATTGCCGAAACGCCTTAAAAACAACCCTGTTTGCTGACACTGTGATCAATTCACCGGTTACTATTCACTTTCCTTTGCCACAATGTCGTTTTTCCAGATGGCCTGCCAATGACTAAAACTGTCGCTAAAAATATCACCGGCACCCGTGGAAAACTTCGCATTGGTGATGACTGGAACGCGATCAACATCATCGCACTGTCGCAGAGCAATCCGCTAAAAGCGGTTGCAGAATTTGTCGAAAACAGCATCGATGCCGGCGCCACCCGCATCGATATCATCCGTGGCAAGGAAAAAGGCGATGCCTACCTTCGTATCAAGGATAACGGTCGGGGAATTCCTAAAAACGACGATGGCATACCGAACTTCAAGTACGTCGCCACCCACATCTGTGATTCGATCAAACGGCAGTTAAAGTCTGCAGGTGCCGGCAGCGGCATGCAGGGTGAATTCGGTATTGGTTTACTTAGCTTCTGGACGGTAGGCGAAACACTGTTAATGCGTTCAGCGTCGGACAATGGCAAGACGTATGAGATGCGAATGGCCAAGGGGGATCCGGGCTACTCGATAACACCGAGCCGGGCACTGTTTGATGAACAGGGCACGGAGCTCACCATCAAACCGCTGTTAAGTGGCTTGCGCCAGTTCTCCGGAGAGAAAATCCAGTGGTACCTGGCCTCAGAGCTACGTGATCGCATCCGCCATTCTAATGTTGAAATCACCGTGCGTGATCGCACAGCACGCAAAGAATTTAAAGTAGAGCCAAGGCAGTTTGACGGACGACTACTGCACGACCTCACCGTTGCTGATGATCTGTATCTGGAACTGTATTTGTCTGAACCGAAGCCGGGTAACCAAGTAGGCCTGTATCGTTCCGGCACTCGTGTACTGCCGTCCATCACTGATCTTGATCGCTTTGCACACGCCCCGTGGTCCAGCAACTACCTGCAAGGGATAATCGACGCCCCTACCCTGAACCTGACACCTGGTACCAGGCTGGGTGTGATCTATGATGAAAAGCTCAAAGCGCTGGAAGATGCACTAAAGCAAGTGGAGAGTGAGTTGCTTCAGGAGATAGAGGCATAACAGGCAGCAGAAGAAGAGCAAGCCAGTGAACACATACTAAAAACACTCAACAAAGCATTTCGGGAAGCATTGATCACCCTGCCTGCAGAGGAGTACGACTGGTTCGAGCTGCACCGAAAGCAGCAGCCTAAAACCACCGGCAATCCTGCACAAGTAGCGGGTGATGATGGAGAACTGCAAACAGACGAAACGGACGATGGCACGGAACTAAGTGCGATTAATCACGATGAATCGTATAACGAAAATGATGATGATTCACCGGAAAAACCACAAAAAGAACTCTTCGAATATATAGGCCCACTGGCCAGTGTACGGATCTCCCCTGCTTCAAGTGTAGTAAGAGTCACTGAATCAAGAACCTTCAGAGCACTGGCCAGAGACAAGCAACGCCGGCAGGTAGATCGTGAAGTGTTATACCAGTGGCGAATCATTGAAGGCGAAGGCAGCCTGGATAAAGCCGACTCTGAGCTGGTTACCTTTACCGCTGGCGAAGAGCCCGGGCTGGTGAAGCTTGGCATCACCGCCACAGAAGGTGAAGTGATGTTTGAATCTGAAGCCCTGATCACCGTCACATCAACGCTCGTCGATGACACTACCCGCACAAGCAACAGCGAAAGCAAACAACAGGGATTGCCGGCTTATTCATTCCGCCGTGCTGCAGGTGAGCTGTGGCGATCGGAGTTTGATACCGAACGAAACCTGGTGATTATCAACAGTGGCCACCGTGATTTTGTCTTTGCATCGAAAAGCAAGGCGTTAAAACTGCGCTACATCTGCCGGCTTTATTCGAAAGAACTGGTGATCAAGAACTTTCCCGGTGCCCGGGCTGATGAGCTGCTTGAGCGAATGATTGAGATTACGCTTTATGCTGAGGAGAATTTGCGGTGAATAGGCGCTAAGTAGCAATGGTTCTTTGCTTGAGCACGGCAGGCGGCCTGGGTCATGCGAATATCACTACTATGGCCGGCTCGTTTGACGCTGCTACACTTCCAATTACCCACAAATGTGGGTACCTTTATTTGTGGAAAACCCCAGCGCTCTTTTCAAGCTCTGCAGTCCGGCGCTCAATAAATTTCACCACCTCATCAGTCATCTTACGCTCAGTGGCACTGCATGCTGTTTTAAAACGCTTATGAACACTCGCCGGCAAATCCAGGCTAAGCCTTCGTGAAGGTTCTGGCACTTCGTTCTCCACTTTGGTTTTTTGAACGCGCGGCCGTGCCGTTCTCACCAGACTTGGGTTCACCGGATCTGATTTCACATCATGCCCTGCCCCACCTTGCTCAAATGCTGTGATGGCTTCAGGCGATGGCTGGTTCGGCTTCGGTGCCGAGCTGAACGTCTTCTTGGACATAGCTGATAATTTCTTTGGTTAGTTGTTTGATGTCATTGCTGGCGGGACTGGTTGGAGCCCATTCAAAAATAGTCTTCCCCATCGTCATACTCTCTGCGTAGGACACCCGTTGTTCGATGTCGGTTTTCAACACCGGAATACCAGCCTCCCCCGCCATGGTCCGGATTTCACGGCCAATCACAGTTTTCCCTATTTTGCGGGAAACCACAAACCCACATTTGAGGTTTTCTTTGATTATCTGCGCATCACGAACTTGTCTGACCGTCAGATCAGATGCCCAGGTAGAAAGCCCTGAAGGCTCGATAGGCAGCACCACAAAATCTGACGCAACAATACAGGAACGCGCGATAGTCTCCGCATGAGGGGGTCCGTCGATAATGGTGTATTCAAACTCGGTCGCTAATTTCAGCGCATCCTTGGCCATATTCTCCCGGGCTAAACTGATGACCTGAAATGGACTGTCCTCCCGGAGGCTGGCCCAGGTATTGGAAGACCCCTGCTTATCAGCATCGATCAGCAATACCTTACGGCCCTGCCCTGCGAGATAGGCGGCAACGTTAATTGATAAGGTGGTTTTACCCACCCCACCCTTCTGGTTCAGGAATGAAATAATCATGTGCCCACACTAATGAAGTTAAGTGGGTTTGTGCAATACCTGAAAGATACAAACCCGTAAATATGGTTATGTTGAAATGTTCATTAACTAAAATCAACAAACCCACATTTGTGGTTTATTACTTACCCACATTTCATGAATTACACTTTTCAGGTTATACCCATCACCACATACCTTATTACCAGCCATTGTGAATATGTGGGTAACAGGGTTTCCTTAAACCATCATTTGTGGGTAACAGTATTATGGGTTAGTACCCCGCGGTGCAGGGCCGCGTTCAGCAACGAACCACTTGACGTAACCAATAAAGGAACCGTTGGGAGAGTCGGGTTCTAACTCCCTTTTTTTCAGCATTGCCCTCCATTCGTTTTCGATTAAATAGATATCCCACCCTTGAGATAATCGCTGGGCACTCTCGTAGGTTTCCGGTTTTATGTAGTGGGGCAGGGTGCTCGCATCCTTTGATTTCTTACCGTTAAAACGTTTTTTAAAATCCTTTCGAGGCCAGATATAAACCGTCTCGCCAATGAGCTCGAAGGTGTAATCGGGGATGTGATCATGGTCGTCGAGGATCACCTTCATCATCCGTTTGAATTCTCTGAATGATGATTGGGAACCGGTGCGATCGTGCAGGGTGGTCAGTTTCATCAACCATCGTTTGTTCTTGGTACCGCAGCATTTTCGAGCCAGCTCATAGAGACGCCGCTCCAGCGGCTTTCGCAAACGAAAGTAATCCCGGGAGATGGTCAGAATATCTCCCCCTTTCTCCTGTATGGCCCCAAATACCCAATCCGACAGGGTGATCTCAATTTCCTGCATACGCCCGTCTCGACCCTCTTTGATCGTCCTGGCGCTATCGATGAAGCTGAAAACGTCCCACTGCTCCTTACCCCCTGTCGTGATATTAGTCTCGATCTGAGTGCCCTGGAGTCGTTTTAACGCACCTCTGAGGAGCCTATAGCCCTCACCACTGGTTTTTCGGTTAGTGACGATCAAAAGATCAGCCGCTTTAAAGCGCATCGTCTTTTCAATCGACTGGCCTTGATTCAACGCCGCCATACACTGCGAGATACAGTAAATCAGGATATCTCTGTCATGAACGGTTGCCAGCCCGGAAGGGGAGGGCGAGACCTTCAGCCAGGTGTCTTTGTTGCGGTACTCACGGATCCCATGATCTGGCTTAGTCGACAGACTGAACAGCGGATACTCCATCGAGGCCGAATCTGATTTGGGGGCAGCATCAACAATATCGCAGACGAAAAAATCTGGCTGTGGATGTCGATCAGGCAGTAGACGGGAGATATCGCGTTTTGTCTTGAGCATTTCAACAGAGGCCAACGTCATTTCACACACACTCTATCGTCATTTCACACACAGGGCAAAATAACGTCATTTCACACACACTTGCCTGTGGATAACTGCCTGTGGATAACTCAATGCGCGAACGTCATTTCACACACACTTGAACGTCATTTCACACACACTTGAACGTCATTTCACACACACTTGTGTTTTTTTTCGCCAGCATTTACCTTTACTTTCAATAGGTTAAAAATATGCGCGAAACTCTAAACACATATATAAACACATACATACTAAAACACTAAGCAACTTATCCACAGAACTGATCAATTTCACAACTAAATTCAGATCGATAATCCTAAAATTTTAGGATGCCAATTGATCGATCCGTGGTCTCATGATGGACAGCCCGTGGATTTCTCGCTTCGCGAGACCGCATGGACAGCTCGTGCACAATCGCTGAAACGATTGCACCCCACCTGCCCACACTAACCCACCGCCTGACCACAATCGACCAAGAACCACCCTGCCAACTGACAGCTGCCTGCGGCGCAACAACAACAGGGTTTTTTATAAAATATTTTAAACACAGTAGGGCAGAGGGCTCACCCAGGCAATTAGTAGGTATTTAGGCGTACGTCACTAAGGGTCAAGCAGATATCGTGGCTTACGGAGCTTCTCAGGAGCTCAAATCCCGGCGGATTTTTAGATAACCCGCTTTTTCACCTTCTCGCTCGGAAGAGGTAGGAAAACCTTGGCGAAGGCCTGCAGCGCAACAGCAACAAGGTTTATATAAAAATAAAAAACAAACAGATAGGGGGGCTCACCGGACGATATTTTGTAATAACCAGTCAGAAAAAAAATAAAGACAGCCCAGCAGGGCAGGGCGCTATCGATACCGTATCACCTGTGACAATGTTCTCAGCAGTAGCGGTCGGAATTCTTCACCCAAAAAAGGCTACAGCTTCATTCACAGTCATGAAGGTGAAGACGTATTTTTCAATCACCTGGCGATTCTCATCAACAGATTAAAAACCTCTTTGAAGGCCAGTCGGTGAGGATATCTGCAAGTCCAAAGTGAAAAGGGCTTGCAAGCTGCAGAAGTCGAAACGCTGGAATCCTACGTATCAAATCAAATACCCCATAAAAAACCAGGCGAGTCGAATTCAGATCGTTGTTTTGCAGCCGCGTATGTTTCATTGCGTAACGGCCCTGCTAATCACAAAGCAGGACACTGCGCCAAATATCTACGAATTCTTGAAATAGTTTGGTTTTTGTGTTGTCTCAAAATCGGGTGTTGTAGTTTCTACAACCGTTTGCGTCGGTAGTGGTGGAGTGGGTTCCATTTTGAGAAGTTGCTGTTTTACTCGGCCTAATGCATTTCGTTTGGATTCGAGCTTTTTATTAGTGTTGGTGGTTTGAGGCTCCAACGTTAACTCTCCAATAATTTTCTCGATCTCTTTTTCTTTCTCCTGCAGTTGCAAAAGCTTCTTCTCCGTCGGCGTTAACCGCTTTGGCTTTTTGTTTGACTCCAGAAACTGTTGTAACCCGGCGGGATACAACTCACCGGTTTCTTTCTGAAACTCTCCGGCGAATTTCATCAACACGTCTTTTATTTTCTTTTCCAGGGCCAGATCGATTGATTCGATCTCAGTGCCGTCGGGTTGGATTACTAACCAACTTTGCGTGGCGTCTTTGTATTGGCTTAGGGCGGTGATTAATTCGGGATCAACATCGACAGTCAGTGGATGTTTTTCGATAACGGGTTTCGGTTTGGGTTTTTTGATTAGGGCCACAGCGGTACTCCGTTGATTTGTTAATGGTGTCGTCGCTTAACTATCCTAAACGGTGAATCGTTAAAATGTTTTGTGGCTCGTAAATAAAAAAGGTAGCTAGGGAATCAGGCTGACTGATCTTAGCGCTATTTTATAGGGGGTTTTTGTTGCAGGCGTCACTACTGCACAGTAGTGACGCCTGCCGTATGGGCGGCATTCACTTGAATCACAGCCTTTTCTTGACATTATCATCGCGTGACAGGTAAATTTAAGTCTTAAACAATTACCTGAAATTCGTACACGGCTGCTTCAGGGTCATGTCGCTAGACATGTGGTGTACAACAAACTCAATATTCTGGCTTAACAAAGGGGAAAACTTATTCTATAACGCTTGAGATAACTAAGTTTTCGGGATGAATTCCAACAGGTTTTACTGCCCGAGGCGACTACTAATAGTCTCTGATCAAACGTGTTTCACCGTGCTTTACTCTCTTTGAGGGATTTAGACTTTTCGGGTCTATCTGCACCTAACACTAACCGACTAATTTTTACCGTTTGATCCTCTCTTGTATGAATACATTTTTTGGTTCTTTGTTGAGTTAAATATTGAACTCTGTTTCTTAAACCTGGGTCAAATTTCTAATTTGAACGGGGCAAGAAACAGATCGGATATATGGGCCGCCGAGAGGCGGCTCATATTCCTTTATTTGATTCTGGAGTTGCTTATGAAGTTGGGTCACAATTTTCATTTGATGTGCAATCGCAATCGCGAAGGCAGTCAGGCGACCCAGGCTAATCGGTTAAAATCTCTCAAACTGATCACCAAAGATCTCAAAGAAATCGGCTATAACCAGATCGATAATGCTCATAGCTTGAAACCTAAACACGTCAATGATTTGGTCTCTCATTGGAAAAAAAACGACCTCTCCAGTGGCACTATTAAAAACCGCATGGCTCATCTTCGATGGGTTGCTGAAAAAACCAATCAACCCGCTCTCATCGCTAAAGAAAACGCTTTTTATGGCATTGAAAACCGCGAATTTGTCGGTAAAGATAAATCTCTGGATTTTACCGATAAAGCCATTAATGCCATCTCTGATCCTTATGTTCAGGCTTCTGCTTTACTGCAAAAAAACTTTGGCTTACGTCGTGAAGAGGCGATGAAAATCTGTCCCGTCATCGCCGACCTGGGCAATCAGATCTTCTTGAAGGGCTCATGGTGTAAAGGCGGCAGACCTCGCTATGTTGAGATCACTACGCCTGAACAACGCACCGCTCTCGATCATGCAAAACAGATCGCCGGCAACGGCTCTCTTATTCCAGCTCATCTCATGTACGTTAATCAAATGCGTACTTTTGAAAGACAAATGAGTGGGGTAGGGTTGGGTCAGTCACATGGCGCTCGACACGAATACGCTCAACAGCGTTATTTGAAAATCACCGGTTGGCTCTGCCCGGTTAAGTCCGGTCCTTCTCGTAAAGAAATGACTACCGAACAAAAAAATATTGATGAATCTGCCAGGCTTCAAATCTCTCGTGAAATGGGCCACGAGAGAATCGGCATCACCGGTAATTATCTGGGATAACTGTCTCTGGGTAGCATCAATGGGATACTTTATCCACCTTGCCAGTCATGCCATCTTTCGACTAGGCGCTTATCAGCGATAAACTCAATGATGTAGCGCTTTGCAAAATGACTAGCCATACCTGGGGCGCTTTGATCCCCCATATTCTCAATCAATGTGTCTTGTAGCCAACCCCGTACGGCTGAATGGGCTTCATCTGTTTCGGGGATTTGTTTGAGTTTGATGGCCAGCATTTCGGATAGAATTGTATCCACTGTTATCGTTGTTCGTTTATCAGCATAGGAAATATGATACTTATCACTGTGTTTATTGCCTGCCATATCCGTCAACCTTTATTCATATTTGGATATCATTGTATCCGAAATAATGGCATTGAATTATAAATATAAATCCCGCAATCAATGATCGGATAATACTGGGTTTTGGAAGGGCTTAAACAGCGGCGGGATATAAAAGGCAGACAACCCGGTTAAGGGTTGTCTTTCCTAGATCTTAGATAACAGTCTTAACCGTTATTCCCACTGTAGCAATAACGGATAGGTACAACACAGACAATATTATTGTCATGTATGTATCTTTTGTCAGCCCGAATTTGGATATAAAGGGTTTTGCCGATTTACCCGCCTTCATCCGTTCTATCTGTCGTTTTAGCTCCCGATTTTCACGACGCAGCTCAAGAATATCCTTCTCATTATTGAGCTGATAATTTTGTTGCCTCAATTCACTTTCAGTGGTCATCATTTCTCTCCGTTTTCTATAGTTCGAATTCCAAATAACTGTTGTCGACGTCGCGTTGCTCGATGCCGATGTAGGCCATCGTCACTGCCGGCGACGAGTGATTCAATACCCGGCATATAGACTCTATTGATCGGCCAGCCTCAAACATCGCATAGCCCCGGGTTTTGCGCATCGAGTGTGTGCCGAGTAAGCATTTGGGTGCAATCTGTTGCCCGACTTTCTCAAACACACGGCCCACTGATCGACGATTGATCGATTGCGGTTCACCACGGGGATTCAGGTTCACCGCATCGCTCTGAAATAAATAGTGGTGGGTGGGGTGGTCTGTGAACCGGCGCTGCATGATTTTCAATGCCCCGGCGTTGACCATAATTCGGCGTGGTTTACCGGTTTTTTGTTCAACGAGCTCCAGTGCCGGCACATCTGGGTCTAGCTGCTGAACGTTAGCCATGGTTAGCTGCAGAAGGTCCGAGATCCGGAGTGCGGTATTCACGCCGAGTTTCCAAATATCGTGATAGATCTGACCGGCCTCCAGGAGGTGCGCTTCGACCTGGCTACGTTGGTCTTTTGTTTTAACGGCTTCGACGTGCTTCATCTGGCTTATCCACTGTTCACGTGTGACATCGTAGTAGACAACGATAATCGTGGATACAATGTTATCCACTGACTTACTGGTCTGTGTACGGATCTAGATTTGACCAATGCACGCCCATGTCGCGATGATCGATTTTGTTTGAAATGACGTTGTTCGTCAGTGGTGAAATGCCCTGGAGTGATGTTCATGAGTGTCCCATATCGCCGGATACCGATGTTTGAGGGACATTATAACCTATCTATTATAAACTATGTCAGTTAAATCAGTGGGTTATGACTTAGTGTCCCACAATGGCATTGTGGGACACTGGGGTTTTTTGGTTTACATTAGTGGACTTTTTGGTTTAAAAAACATATAAGATAACTTATATTTAGTCGATATATAGTCTAAATATAGACTATTAATGTTAAATAGGAGAATATGGTGCCGGCAGTTGTACTTACAGATCACGTGGTTAGCGTTTCTGAGTTGAAATCGAACCCTAAGAAGGCGCTGAGCTCAGGCAATGGTGGACCAGTTGCTGTGCTCAATCACAATAAACCGGAGTTTTATTGTGTCCCAACAGAACTATTCGAATCGCTGGCAGAAGTGCTGGAAGACCTACAGTTGGCGCAGATCGTCCGCGACCGTGCGGATTCTAAGAGGGTGCAAGTAACCCTCGATGAGTTATAAATTAGAATTTACAGTAGAGGCTTTAAAGGAATGGAAAAAACTCGATAACTCCATTTGTTCTCAATTTAAGAAGAAGCTTCAATCAGTACTCGAAGAGCCACATATTCCCGCATCGGCACTTTACTCCATGCCGCAATGCTACAAAATTAAGTTACGTTCTAGTGGCTATCGGTTGGTCTACCAGGTAGACGACAACACCATTCTAGTGACCATCATTACTGTGGGTCGAAGAGACAGTAAAATCTACGAGAAAGCTGCTGAACTGTTGGCGAAAGCTAAAGACGACAATGGATAGAGGAGATGCCATTTGGTATCACCATTCGACAAACTAAAGCAGGTTTGCGGCGCCTGGTATTCCATTCGACTTATCAGCTATGCAGCAACTGAATCAGCCACGAGCAGGGACACTACCAAAAATAGGCTCAATCATTGATTTGGATCCACATGTGTCCGCCTCATTCAAAAGTTGGCCTATTACTTGAATTAGTGCATACATATGTACATACTAATGTATATGCGTTATCACCTTAGAAACCACAAGCTAAATAGCCAATGAGGAATGAACGCTATGAGTTTTGAGTGGGATGAAGAGAAGAACAAAATCAATATCGAGGTTCACGGTATTCAGTTTGAAGACGCTCTGAAAATCTTTGATGGACCAATACTGACCGCAATTGATGATAGAGAAGACTACGGTGAAATTAGGGAAACAAGCCTTGGCTTGTTTAACGGTGTTGTTGTACTGATGGTGGTTCACACTGAACGTGATGGTACAACCCGATTGATCTCTGCTCGTAAAGCACTTCCAAAGGAGCGACGAATTTATGAAAAAGCGATACAACAAAGCACTATCAGCTGAAGAGTTGGCTGCTATTCCTGATGAGGATATCAACACCGCTGATAGTCCAGAGCTAGATGATGAGTTTTGGAAGAACGCACGTGTGCGTTATCCAGCAGAAGGTAAGGAGCGCTTAACCGTTAGATTCGACGAAGATATGGTGCAGTGGTTTCGATCTCTGGGAAGTGGATACCAGACAAAAATGAATGCAGTACTGTGTTCTTTTTATGAAGTAGAAAAAGATAAAAAAAAGTACAAAGTTAAAACAGAGTAAGTGCTTTTATATCATTGTGGGACATCTTCTACTTTTAACATAACGCCCGTTATGGGTAGAACGATCGATGCGACTAATTGATCCGGAGCAGCATTGTCCATGGTTCGCACTGACCGTCCGGTTTGTGCCCATAGCGGTCACTGGAAAATAACTAAGGTTCTACTTTCTACGGCGGCGAAGTGCCCAGGATTTTGTCGAATGTGGATTACATGAACATGCGGGGAGCCGAGACTAAAGAGCCAGAGTGACCGAATTTCTATCAGATATAGAATGACGTTCAGCGAAGATGTTTAGTTCATTCACGAGTATTTCCCCAGTCTCGGTAAAACGACATTTTTTCTTAAGATGCTTTATGGCTTTTGAAAGTGAGATTGATAGAATTTCTGGGCAGTCGGGGTGCATTTGATGTGGGGACCCCATGTCCGATACAAGTTTCAGCATAAATGCAATCGCGGCGGCTGCATGAAGGCTTTGAATAGCAGGTCTATCAGCATGTCTGATTTCAGAATAAACTGGAGTATTGTAATCGCTTACGAGTAGTTGATCGGCACTATTCAAAATAGTTAAAGCTTGATGTCCAAGCTCATGTGCTATGTCCATCATCATAAGTATTTCAGGATACTTATCAGGTACACCTAGAAACAAGGTGCCTCTATAGATGTCTAAACTTAAACCTCTAGCTCGTCTTTGTTTTAGAGGGATGATTTCATCGATCAGTTCTGTCGAAATAGTATTATAAAAAGAAGAAACCTCTTTCATTCGATTCAGAGCACTGTTGATACAATAAGTATTTGTTTTTCCATCTGCCAGCTTTTCTTCACCGAATTTCCAGTCGGCATCATCACCAATTAGCGAGTCTAGAAAGTGCTCCCTATTAGTAGTAAACAACTTCCAGAGACCTCTCAAGTAGTCTTCGTCTGTTACCACATTATCTGTTTTCAGTTTGCTCTTTCGGTATATCTCTGTAGGCACAATAATGTCGGCTAATGGCAAGAGACACATAGCCGGAAAATAGCACGCGCGCTCTTTTTTATTTGCTAGATTCCAGTTTTCCTTTGTTGCGCTTTTTAGTTTTCTCGCCAATGTAATAATCGTATGTTCTGCACCTTTTCCGACAAGTAGTCCAATCTCACTCATACAGACATTTCTTCTAAACTTTTTATCACCTCTTTTCCAAAAGATGTAAATTCACAAGAAGCTTTCAATGATCGTACAGCTGCCCCTAAAGCATCAGGTAAATAAGGGCTATATCCAGAAACATGTTCGTCAGCAATAATTGGTCGATCAATACCTTTATATAATGCACGAGATAAAACTATCATGTAACAGAGAGCAACTGCTGATACGAAAGCATGATGGGCGGTACGAGTATCATGTCTAGGTTCGTAAAATATCTGGTCACCAAGATCTGATGTGAAAATAGGGTCAACTGAGAAAAGACTCATGCCCACATTATGTCCTAGCCCGTGCGCAAGTTGAAATCCAGCCAATAATCCAGTTCTGCCTTTTGGAAATGTCCTAAATATGACACCAAAACATAATTCACTGTCATATCCTGATGGTTTGTCTCGATCTAAAGGAACTACGAATTCAATAATGTTGTCATATTGATAATCAAGTTCTGGGGAACTAGCTAGAAGTGCCCTGCCTTCCGCAAAAGTTGACTGAATATCCGGTCTAGACTGTGCCACGTTAACCATAACTGGCCAGTCGTCTTGAGGTACCGGTAATGAATCATTTATTAATTTACCGTCTGTGAATAGAAATTCATTGATTGCATGCAGATGGTACGGATCTAAGAGCAGCTGGCCCTTCTCATAGTCATAACTTGTCAGTTTACCCGTTACATCAAGATCTGTAGCGGTGGAGAAGCTATGCCATGGGCTAAAGTCTTCTTTAGGCACACTCAGAAAACCATTTCCTATGATCTGCGACCCACCCTTAAGACTCTGGCCTACTTCTACTAAGAATTTAATTCCTTCGTCACTTTGGAAAATGTTGTCCACAATTAATTGCATCCTTTGTGATTAAGCTTTCGCGTGTCCAACGGCTGGTCCCAAAGTTTTAACAAACTCTGGATTCACTTTTTTCAAAAGTGCCTTGAGAGTTTTATTTTTTATTTCTATTTTATCGATTTTCTCTTTATACAGCTCGTTTTGACGTTGAGAAGACATATCATTTTCCTATATTTCTGTAGTCCAATTTACGTATATTCCGTGGGTCTTGTGATCCCAGAGGAGATCTAACGGTATCACGTATCACTGCAAAACCGAAAAAACCGCCAGATAATAACCTAAATGGTGTAGCCGACGATCGGATCGTTGATCATTGTGCTCCTTTAAAAATTAGCATCTTCACCTATGCAACACAGCGTCGAAAAGCAAAGTGATGAGCATCACAGAGGGGGGGGGGCGACCCAGCATCCCCAACCTTTCCAATGTCTGGTATTGGCCGATTGCTGCCAGTCGAGCAGATGAATATCTCACCCATACCGAACCCGAAGCGTAGGCGAGTCCCGATGCAGGGTCTTACGCCGATCGTACATCTGCGTAGTGGTGATATTCGCATGGCCAAGAGCCGCCTGCACATGCTCAAGCAACGAACCGCCATCAAGTGATTCGGTGGCAAACGTTGCCCTGGCACTGTGCGTTGAAAAATCCCCTTCAACCACTGAACGCTTAACCGCTTTCTTAAAGATGTTATAGATCGCGATCCGGCTTAACCGACCATCACCCCCTTTCACCCGCTGAAACATCGGTCCTTTAGTATGGCCAGACATCAACAGGTATTGCTTTACTGAATTCAAAGCTTCAGGCGGTGCCGGCACTCGATGAGCGGCCCCACCTTTCACCGTGAGTTTTACCACCGTGTATTCGCCATCAGCAACGATATCGCCAACATTCATTGAACACACTTCAGACACCCGGGGCCCAAGGTAGAACAGCACATGCAGAATTGCGCTGTCCCTTGCAGCCAGTAAGGATGCGTTAGAAGTCTTTGCGTTGGTAAGAGCCGCTGCGCTGTCATCTAGGATTCTGCGCACCACCTTGTTAGCTATGGCAGGGGTCACCCCTTCGGTTGCCGTCTTGGGCCGCTTGATCCCTTGGACCGGATTAACCTGCACAACCTGCCGGTCGCATAGGTGATTAAACAG
>JAYJMJ010190293.1:0-16329 GCA_036873875.1 Laminaria ephemera
CGCCGACCTATATCCTTCATGAGGACATACACAACCCGTAACGCGCGCGATCGGAGTATCACACACAGCTTGCAAAGCTGAGTTTCGACGAAATCCTAGATCTCACAGCTGTAGTGTATTTCAATGTTTTATAAAACAAAATCTGAGGAAAAATCGTTGGCACCCTTTCCGTAGCACGTGTCGGCATATACGATGTATGAGCGTTAACCGTGTGACGTGATGAGGTCATAAATTATCCAGCCAGCAGGGATAAAAGCCTATTTACCGCGTTGCTGAGATGTTCGATGTTGCTTAGCCTAGGTGATATTTCCAACGCTCCTCGAAACAGATGCCGTTTTTATTTGTGGCAATACATTAAATTTACGATCACGGTCTTACCCATGGCACCAACGAATACGCATTTCCGTATCTACACATAGTCGACGAATGCTTCGTATCACGCTGAAGCGCAACCTTGTACCTGATATTTACATTTGCGGCAAATCTTACGAAGACTATATTCAGCCGTGTGCAGTCCCAACGCTTCCTTGCTTGTCCCTGGGTTCATACCTTATACTCTTCACCACATTGGATTGCTATGCATCGTAACCCACGGAAATGATTCTGTATATGCTTGTTTGTTGCGATCTCTGGATGACAACTCGCAGACTGCGCCATGATTTGATTATTGGAACAGCGCAACACCTGTCTACGCTACCGGCTTAATCTTATTGAGCCAATACTCCACCGGGTAAACACAGCTACTACGATATGCTGTGAGGTTCTAACCGCAGATGCTTTGTTGGTACCATTAGTTCGTATTTGAGGCATGCATAGAGTTCCCAGCTCAACCCGTCGTATAATACAGTATTTGTTATCTCCGACGCCTTTTATTCAAGTCGTGGCCCAAGGTGCCCCTCGCGGTGCTTACCTTCATTTGTTACGCCCATAGGGTTCGTACTTGCCATCGATTATCGATTGTCATCGAGTATGGTGAACTCGGGCGCTCACACTTTCGGTATCGGAGGAAGCTAAACAAAAACCAAACCAGGTGTAAATATCACCGGCCGATACTTTAATCGCAGCTCAAACGGCAGCATGTCAGTGATGTACCAGGTACCACCTTATGTGATTGTGTATAAATGATGCATGGCTTATTGGGTGAGCATCATGGAAACTGAAACATGGTTCCCAATCTTGGTTAAAGCAGCACTGCCTTGCAAATAATGCATCATAGAATGCATGCCGCCAATCGGTTTGGGGTGCTCCTACTAAAAACCCGCAATTTGATGTACATTGTGGCGGTCTGAAAGAGAATTATTCCCCATCCATCTCAAAACATATCGGAGTATCACACACAGTTTGCAAAGATGAATCTCGACGAAATCCTCGATCTCACAGCTGTAGTGTATTTTATTTTTTTACTAAACATATACCTGGTACAGGTTTTATACCAAGTATGTTTTTAAGCTGCACATTTCCATTCCCTTCTGTCTTCGATTAAGGACGTAGTTTGCTTCTATTCCTAGAAAAAGCTGGGCGCCGCTCGCCACATACGATTCAATGTTAGGCAAACGCTGCGACGACCTTGGTGTCTTAATATTGCATGTGGTCCACGGCCAACCCAACGTTCTTCAATAACCAGCAGGTGCCTTCTCTTCGTTCAATACGACCGTCTACATGAACGGCGATATTGATTTTTCCAGCAACACAGCCAGCTTGGATGGAGGTGAGGGGATCCAACGTATGTACCAGTATCAAATACCCATGGTACGACAGAGGTGTAACACTTTATGTCCCAAATATTGGTGAATGATCGGGCTCATCGAGAGAGGAACTACTCAAGGCCGCAGGATTGTACATCGGGGTGCACTCTCGATGTTTCTCAAACTCGGTTTCTGGGTGGGGTATGGAGCTCTCGAAGTAAGGAGCCTCAGAAACATTAGCTGCACCCACGTGTCCAAGATAAGGGTAAATCGCTCGTCGGCCTGCACCGATCTGGTTCGAACGGTACGTATCGTTGCCACACATCTCTACGTACGGTGTAAAATGATTTCACCACCGCTGCGGTTAAGAAGGCCAATCGTTTTCTTTGATGAGGCAATACTAGCCGCGGTCGAGCTCGTAGACAGCGTCAGCGGCAAGTAGAAACTAACACCCGCACCCACTCACTTATCGCAAATATAGTATAGATGTTGTCTTAGATGTTTTCCCTGGGTTGCATTTATTGTTGCACGACACTGCCACCAGTTGCCCGATCTCGCTGCCAACTTCGGCATCTCACGATACTGGGCATTTTTTGGATCTGATGAGACTCAATGATGATGATGATGATGAGACTCAATCGTTTCGAGCGAGGTGTGAAAATATATCGTTTGGCTCAGCGTATGACACCCACTTGCGAGTTAATTTCCTCCGCGCAGGTGCCATATATGCCTCGCAGTCATCGGGGATACACATGGACGGCACTGTCTGTTTTTGCCGCAACATGGCTGGCAGTGGAGGTGCGCACGGGACTGTTGGTTTTTGCGCTTGGGCGGTTTGTCGTGGAATGGATGAAAATTAGCGCTACATTCCACATGACACGTTATACGAGAAGTTCTACGGTAGAGGGGTAAACCCATTTTGACTACTGCACTACTGGGTTTGCACCAAGACCACACACGACTCAGTTCATCACTCAGGAACTCAAGCGAACCAATCAATTACGTTGTGCTGCATATCGCGAAACAAAAACGCACTAACGCTTTCGACTTGCAAATTCATAGGGCAGACACTCGTGCGAGAGATCCTGAGCCACTACCCTGAGCCACTGAAGTAACACACCCTAAACGTGCCTCGCTTCCTGTAGCCCTGTAGCCCCGGTCACATGTTCTAGTCAAATATGGGTAAGCGTAAAGCCAGTTCAAATGGAGTTGAATGGACTGTTAGGGCTAGAGTTTACTCCACCTGTGTGCGTTGACCAAAGCGTGCAAGAGAAAAATCCGTGAATAACCGATTTCGACGATATCGGCTAGGTAGGGGGTAGTTTGTAAGTCTTTGGGAATGTCTTTTCCGCGCGTGTCCTTTTGTTGTATCTTACTTTTACTGTTCAGGTGCGGGACAAGCCGGCGTCACAGGTGTCGCCCCATCTCCCCCCTGGCACCTGCCTTCCATTGTATCGCGGAGAGTGTTCATCATTCGCACTGCTCGTCGATGCTCATCGAGTTTTGCCAACCCTCGCTCTCGTGCTTTGGTGTAGAACATACCACCCACACCCATTGTAAATATACTAAGATTGCACAAGGAGGGATGCGAGTTGCAGTATCTTAACAATACACAGTAGCGGCTGCAGACAGGTGCAAATTTACGCCAACTGCGGGATGGATCATTCGAGTGCCTGCCTCATTACCCAGGCGCACTACCGCGGGGGTTTCGGCGTGACAACATCCAGACCTAGCTATATCCGATAAAAATCGGTCTCACAATTGAACAGTTTTTTTTCGCGTTCTAAGAAATTGGAGTCATTCGTCCGACTCAGTTGAATCCGCCGTGCTTCTAATCTCAGAGGCACTCTCAGTTTTTTTTCGTCTTGATACCTGGCTGTGTATATTGCGTTTTACTACCTCTATTAGCGTTTTCCACTACGAACCACCGTACGATCTCTACCACGGCATGGGGTGCAGATTTGAGAGTAGCTGATGGTTGCATATTGTTCGCGAGTTTGCGCTTGAACTCTCGTTTGTTCGGCATGACCTACATTGCATGCGCGTTGTTTTTATGTGGGAAACATGTACCCCGCCGCTTGGTATCTCTTTTCCGCCCACACTGTTGCGCGCAGGTGCTATCATGGCGTACTCAAGCAACTTCAGCATCACCGGCAGCAGCATACCTACCGGCAGCGTCAGACCTACGGGCAGCTTAGTGAGCGACGACGGTATGAAAACGCAAATACAGTGTCTGCCCTACGTACACCTTAGCTCAGCTTTGTCCATACCGTTTCATCAATCACTACAATAAGCACGGCTTCGCCTTTAGAATAGAGTCGAAACACTAAACTTGCAGTTCGTGGGACGTGTTTCAGTCCCTTACTGCATCGCTAAGAGTGTCTTAGGCACTTGAAAGATTAACTGGATGGGGTTGTTCTGCATCCGACACAAATCCTTCCCTGCGTCGCTGTGGTCACTAGAGAGGGCAAATGTCACTCTCCCAACGGGAAAGGTGATTTTGGAGAATATAGTCCGTATTGAATTGCGATGCGGTGTATGGTTAATTGAGCGCGCACGAAATATGCCTCCTTCCACGGGTTTACGTCGAAGGGGTATGTTGTCGTACAATGTAACCCATGTTAGACGACGGGTATGTACGTCGCATGTTCCAGTGACTACAAGGCACTGTGGGTACATCGCAGGGGCGGCGCTTTGCCCCCGTCCTCTATGAGTGTGTTCACTGCGCGCATTTGCCATGTAGGCCTGAAATAGCCTCGGGCATGCATGAATATGTTATGATAGTCAAGGGCGGGCTGCAGACGTCGCTGAGCTGCTGACAGTTCGTGCGAACTTGAATTTGTTGCAGTGCGTTCCCACCCATGCACACCTGTCCTACGGTAGGGATGGCAGGGTTTGGCCAGTAATTCGATCGCCATCGGGACTCCTCAAGTGAGGAGCAGCCCGGTGTCGTTGGAAGGCCAATATGTTACACATCATTGGTTATATATATATATATATGTCTAGGCCATGGGATAGTTCGTCGGGTCGCAGCTTCAGATTTTTCAAAGTCAATGTTCGGATGAGTTGTGGAGTTCTCCTCGAGTGAGAGATCTCGAAAAATGTGGGTGCTGTCTCTATCATAGCCTTCGTCATATCACGCCACTAAGCGCAATATTGGATGACATATTTCAAATGAGGCTGATTGGGCCCTCTACAAGTTGACATCGGGAAAGTGGGAAGGCAGAACACGGAGACTACTCACAATGAGATTGGTTAGGGTTTGGCGTTAGCGTTAGAGTTAAAGTCAAGGGTAGGGTTAAGGTTAGTGTTAGGCCAAATATAGAAACGCCTGAGGGTAACGATATACCTGGTAGGTCGAACGCTCGTATTCCAGATGCGTGCATGAATAGTCAGCGATTCATTGCCGACTGATTGGTTCGCAGTGTTACTAGTACCGCCAGTCAAATGGCGTTGTCCATACATATCGTCTCCTTCACAGTTGGAAATCAATTAATATCTATAATTCAGTAAATATGTTTTAGTGTATTTTTCACCACCCCCCCCCGTATACGCCGAGGGCCCAGGAGGCCCAACCATACTCCAATTCCCAAAACGCTTGTGCAAAAAGCCAAAACAAATACCAACAAGAGGTGATAATGTATTCGACCAAAGCTGAAAGTAGGAAAAAATGAGGTGCCCCTCAAAGGTCTGTGTTTTATGTACGCTGTGAGCAACTAGTTCCTTCGGCGGCAGCAGGAATGGATGAGACCTTACCGAAACATGTTTGGCACGACGGTTGCACGTTTCAGGTGGACCATACTCCAGGGCCACCTCCGATCAATCGTCTAGCAGTGGCATAGCATTCATGGAGAATTCTGCGGCCGACGGCGGCGGGGCCATGTACATTATAGGAACCGATCTCTTCCAAGTAAGCAAGGCATACTTTCGGTCGAACAAGGCCGACTTCGGAGGAGCCGTATACATCGCATCTACTGGCGGCACATCCACGGAGTTCAGTGAGTGTGTGTTCAGAGGCAACCAAGCTGCAGATGGGGGAGCACTATATTTGTACACAGGCGGAGGTGTTGACATCATTACCTCGTCCATCTTCAGCGACAACTTCGCAAGTAAGTGGCTGAGTCATGCCAGATTTGTTCGTTGTATACAATACGGGCCGCTTACTTCGACCCCAGCCTCAACACCTGTTTTGTTTGCCCAAACCTGGAGTGGTTTTTTACGAGCAGCTTCTGGTGTGGTTTGCTCCGAGTATTGCTGCTTGACGGTACACGTTTCTTATTCCGCCGTTTAATATGTGTTTGGAGCATTTGGGCATCGTTTCCTACGCCAAATGTCTGACGAGTCTGGCCAAAACGAAGCCTCATTTTCGTTTTTGAACACACCGTATCAGGGAGCCCGTACGGTACCTTTGTCGCACCAAGTCGCGTTGATGTCGAGTACGTACTCGTAGTTTGCACTGGTCGGGCCTTGCCACAAACCGAAGCGTGCAGTTAGATGCGGCGAGATTATTGCATCTACAACGATAACAGTAGGCTTAAGTACGGGGGGGGCACCATACTGTCGATTGGGGCTTTGTGTTGGAATGAACCTCTGCCCTGTTTTCCAATGTCCAGTTCACTGTGCCTGCGACGGAACAACCACAATAACGGTAGAGCGTATAGGTTGAGAGGTTGCATTGACCGGTTGTCCCTGTCAGACGCGTGCTACTAGTAGTACTAGTAGTACTATAGAGGTAGCACTTCTTGGCTTTGTTGTTTCTGAATGACGGGGCTCCTAAACCCAAAATCGTCGGAATTTCGTTCCTTTTTGGCAATAACTTTTATCGTATACCCAGGTCATCTCATTGTTCATCGGGAGTTAACAATTTTTCTTCTCCCCAAATCAGGTTTGGGCAGGAGGATAGAGCTCCTCACGTGAGGAGCTTCAGAAAAAAAGGGTGGCACCTCTACCACCGCATGTGTCTTGAAACCATCATTCATACCTCCAGCCCGCACGTGTTGCTGTAGGCCTGACGAAGGTTTACGCCAACAGCATCTGAGCCGACATTTTGGTATCCTCGTTATGTCGCTGCATGCATTCAATGTATCTTCGATGTATCTTCAGAATATTCCGGAGGGGCTGTCTTCCAGACAGGGTCTCTTCGTCTCGTCAACACTACTTTTTCTACAAACGCTGCTGGCGCTGAAGGGACTGTTGTTTTCAGCATTGGTCTGCTCGCCGAAGTGCTAAACGTAGCGTTCTTGCAAAACGCATATCACTGTCCCATCGGACAGTATGGCTACATCGTGCAATCAGAGGTGAGTACTTTCCGAGTTCAATACAGTAGGTGGACCCGTTTAAGGGGCCCGGCGATACAGAAAACCTGTATGAAATGTAAGGGACCTCCAATTTGTTCTGATCGTTGTCAGGGACCTCGTCCGAGATAATAGACGCAAGACTCTATAAGGGACCCCAGGTCCCTTAAAAGGGGCCACCACACTCTCCCGCTTAAAAAACGTCACATAAATAACTAGAAAACCGATGTTTGGAAGGCCCACATATGTAAAGGGACGCCGGTATATAAGGGACCTTGTCGCCCCGACGCCGTATGGTCCCTTTAATGGGGCTACCTAAATTGAGAGTATTACTGTTAGACAAAGTTCCGTATACATCCATTTGTTCGCCCTTATAGGCATGGTAAAGGTTCACCGATAGTTACTCCATTAATTGCTTGGGACAGGCCGAGAGCATAATGGCATACGCCAAGGGGAGAAGCTCTCGGCAACTCAACTGTGCTGTCTCTTGTGTTGTAGATAGTGATGTGTCCGATGTGTACAGGCTCACAAATACTTCCATTTTCGCCCCGTATACACACGCTAAAGGTTCATCGATAGTGGTTCCATCGATTGCTTGTGGCAGACCGTGAGTAAAGTAAAACACGCCAAGGGAGAAGCCCTCTACAACGAACTGTGGTGTCTCTTGCGCGAGCTCCGCTTTAGTTCACATCAGCCGCAAGCTTCGAATACTGAGTTGCAATCCATTAAGAGTACATAAACGATTGTACCAATCGATATCACGATGTATCCATAATCGTCGATACGAAGGTTCGCCAATTGACGTCGGTCCATTTGTTCAGATAGCGCTGACCTTCTAACGAACACATTTTGCGTGAGTTTGAACAGGGGAACCAGTGCACGCTGTGCTTCGATCAAGTATGTTCAAGGTGCTCCACCGAAAACGACATCGTCACAAACGGCCAGCATGTCTACGTTGACGGCCTGTCTGTTTGCACAGAGGCACCCTCTGGCTCTTCCGCTTCGTCAAGCGGAACGACGTTGGCAACCCTAACTCTTGAGCAGGGGTACTACCGTACCTCGAACCAAAGCCATGTCGTTGTGGAGTGCTACCAAAAGGAGGCCTGCAATGGTGGCAACGACTCCGCGAACTACTGCGCCGATGGTTACAGGGGTCCATGTGAGCGTGCCATGGCAGGTGGATTGTTTTGTCGCATAGTTTGCTGTTCGGGTATAACTAGAACTAGTCTGGCTCTGGTTACATGGAATCCATGCAAGCGTGCCTTCTCGAGTGGATTCGACGTCGTCCAATTTCTGATTCGGGTATTTCTTGAATTACTGTAGTGCGGCTCTGGTTACAGGTGTGCATATGAGCGTGCCATCGCGAGTGAAGTTTACGTCGCATATGTTCCGATTCGGGTACTGCTTCCTCTAGACTAAGAGCTGGTATATTCGTGCACGAACAGGGATCGCGCAAGGCCAATTAAGTCCCCGTTCGAGGTGTTTAACATGTCGAGTCACCTGCTGAACATAACTCTCCTTGGGAGTAAAGGAACGTTCAACGTCTGGCCTGCCTTGTGTATGTGCGTGCATTTTGTTACTTGCAGTTAGTGGTCCACTGATACGTCCGTGGCGTGTGCATTCCCCTCAACTGTCCCAGTAGACTGTGCAGTGTGCAATGAAGGCTTTGCGCCAGGCATTGCCTACAGATGTCACGAATGCTCCTCGAGTGTTAAGCGATCGGCCGTGTGGGTCGCAGTGGCTGTTGGTCTGGCGGCGTTGCTGATGGTGGCTCTATTATTTTCGTATCTCGGGAATACGGTGGCTGGACTGGCCGAGGATGAACTGGGGGCAGCTCGCAGGTTCCGGGCGCAGAAGGTGCTCGACTGGCTACCCTTCCTGGTAAAATTGCTACCGCTCACGGCCATCAAAATCGTTGTGACCGTCTGGCAGATTATTTCTCAGGTATAGATGCGTATAGATGCCCCCAGATGAAACGTAAATATGAATGCATACACGTATCATAGGCGCGAACGTTATCCGCATGGCTAGGCTGTCGAAGCAACCCAACTTTGTTGGAATGGGCAAAACGCGAAAGTTTGGCCACGACGTCAGCTTGATATTCCCCGAAATTTACTGACTTTCTAAAAAATATAATATATTGAACAGGATCGCTTGATCGCTGACATAACTGCTATTCCAGCCCAGTTTCTACATGGACGGAAGAGTCAAGAATTTTCTTGAAGGCGCATGGCACACTCGGAATCATACACTTGCGGAAAGCGCGAGAGCGTGAGATAGCAAAAAATCGATGAAAATCGACCAGCTTTGGGATTGCCGAACCCTCTGCGCGATACAAATGAACGCACGTACCGGGGGAAAGAAGGGAAGACACCTGTGACCACGGCTTGTCCAGAAGCTGGAATGTAAAAATGATAATAATAGCTGAGTTTGTGTCTTGTCTTAGAGGATTGTATTCTACGCGTAATGTGTGGTGTGCATCGCGTAAACGATTTCCTAGCGGGCTATGGATCACCCAACAGGCATGCTTACTTGGTTGATGGAGAAATACACTAATAATATGGTGTCCTGTGCTCGTTGGTATTTCATGCGCCGTGCTACGCTTTTTGCATAGTACCGTGTGCTCGTCTTTGGGGGAGTCCTGGTACTACTCGTGTCGTACAGATACTCTCAACAGTGTATGAGTTATTCGGGTGATTCGGGGTACTTCTCGTGTAGATACGTTCAACAGTGTATGGGTGATTCGATTGTTGTGTAGATATGTTCAATAGTGTATGAATTATTCGGGTGTTTGGGAGTACTTGTCTTGTGGATGCTTTCAACAGTGTGTGAAACATTCGGGTGTTACCTAACGACGTGATTGGTCGTCCCTGCTTTGTGCCTTGTCGCGATTTTGTCACGCCCATTCCCCGGCAGTTTGCTGCCATCGCCGGAGACGTTTACCCGGAGGGGTACACCACCTTCGTCGCCAAGCTGACCCCCATCAACCTCGACATCGGCCAGTTTTTGTCCTACTCGTGTATAGCGACCACGGACTTTTACGATCGACTTCTGATATCTACACTCACCCCCCTCATACTGCTCATGGCGCTTGCGGGAAGTTACTTTGTCGGAAACAAACGAAATCGCGGTTCTGAGGCAGCCATACGAGTCGTGCGGCAACGGCATCAATCCGCGGCCTTGTTTCTCTTGTTTTTAGTGTATTCTTCGGTATCGTACACGATATTCCTGACCTTCGCGTGCGATGACCTCGTCGACGGGAAATCGTACCTCAGGGCGGACTACAGTCTTGAATGTTCAACGCCGCGACACGATGCGCACAAAGCGTACGCGCGCATAATGGCGTGTGTCTACCCTGTAGGCATACCCGTGGTATTTACGTGGTGTTTAGCTCGTCACCGAGTTGATTTAGTCAAGGCAAATCGCGAAGAAATGGTGCACCTGGAGCCATTGAGTACAATTTGGGCCGCGTACCGGCCCCCTCGATACTACTTCGAGGTGGTGGAGTGTGGCCGTCGAATCTCACTCACCGCCATTGCGGCGTTTGTGCTTCCCAACAGCACGGCGCAAATCTCGATCGTGCTATTATTTGCGGTGGTTTTCGTGTTTATTTCGGAGGCATTGTCTCCCTTTAGAAAGGCTGTCGATATGAGCCTGTATCGCTGGGGGAATGGCATCATCGTAGCCAGTCTATACGTGGCATTTCTTCTGAAAGTAGAAATCCATACGACTCAATCCTCGTCGGAGTTTTCGAGCGTGCTCATCGCGGCAAACGTGTTCATGGTCGTCGTGGTGTTGGTTGAGATGATTTTTTTCGTGGTGGGGTGGACGGGCGGAAATTCCGCGGTGAGCCTTGTGGAGACCCCTGGTTGCCGTACGAGATCGTTCTGTCGTGGTCGCGAAGGCTCGCTCAGCGACGGGGGAACACCCTGGTCGAGTCGCCGCGACATCACTGACGCTACATCCGAAGAGACGCGAATCGGGCGAAGCGTGAACGGATCTCAGATGCCGCGCCCCTTCGAACCAAAGTCGCGAAGCGTAAACGGGCCCCAGATGCCGCGTCCCTTCGAAAAATTCTCGGAGTCGAAACGCGATAGTTGGCTGCATGGTTTTGATGTACTTGAGTTGAACAGTTTCAGGTGTGCACACATCAGAACGAGGGCGAATAGTTGGTGACACATATGCATGCTATCTGCCGCAAGTGGGTTGAGATCATCATAGCAGGCGGTTACCGTCGGCACTTTTTGTTCGATGGATATGTAGACCGGCTTCGTGTTCCTGTTGTGAAAGTCGGCGAAACCTATCTTTCGGAATGGCGCGTGTGCATCAGGCAATCTAAGTCAATGCCACAAAAACCAAGTCAGCGCAACCCCTAGCGGCATGGTTGAAAAATGTCCAATCGCCCACAGATGCCGCAATAAGGGTCGAACACGATCGCAACGGCATGAATATGCGCTGATTACGAGCGGCATGAGTTCGCGAAGGATTTCCAACCATTGGGGTTAGGCAATGGGGCCGACACGTGCTACGATAGAGGTAGCATTTTGGACAATTTTTTTTCTGAACGACGGGCTCCTTAGCCCAAAATCGTCGGAATGTCATTCTTGTTAAGCAATATTGATATTTTTTATACCTAGGCCATGGGTTTAGTCATCGGGTTTCACTTTCAGTTTACTCAAAATAAGTTTTTGGGTGAGGTATGAAGGTCCTTCGTAATAGTGATAAACCTCAGAAAAAGAATGGTACACCTTTACCGTACTATTAGTGCTATTAGAACTATTAGTACTATTAGTACTATTAGTATTGTTAGTACTATTAGTACTTTTAGTGGCATGTGTCGGCCACTTTGGCGATAGGCATGTACCTTAGGCATGTGCCTTAGGCATGTACCTCGTACATAAGACCAAGACTACGGTAGGGGGGTCAGACGTGTGGCACGATAGAGGTAGCACTTTCTGGCTGAAATAATTTCTGAATGACGAGGCTCCTTAACCCAAAAATCGTCGGAATTTCGATCTGTTTTTGCAGTATTGTTTGTTGTATACCTAGGCCATGGGATTGTTCATCGAGTTGCTATTTCATTGTTCTCGAATTCAGTGTCTGAGTGGGGTATAAAGCGCTCCTCAGGCAAGGAATTCAGAAAGAAAAGGGTGCACCTCTACCGTGGAATGTATCGTCACTGTTCGGACTCAAGCGAATAGCTACCCTATTTCTCTACAATCTTGACTTTTTATGCTTTTTTGGTTTCGCGATACGCACGGCCGCTATGAAACAGTTTTTCATGCTGCGCCAACAAAATGTTGTAAGTCCGTTTTAGAGCGAGATGCAGAGTATCCACTCGCGCGAGTGGCCTATTATCGGTAGTGGAAATAGGGGTTATCGTTGTCTTGGACTGTGCGAAGGGTGCAAGCTGAGCCATTTATAGGTACACTTGAAGCTAAAAATAGGTGAAACCTATATTGAATAGCCCGAAATAGGTATACCTTAGCCTTTTAAGACACCAGTAGGCACGATGGAGCGTTGGCCAATAGGAGAGAAGGGGCCAGGAAGCCTTTTGCCGAGTGCAATACACATGTACATTGAACAGACCTAAACGACGTAAGTATACCTCCTTTGGCTTTCGCCCGTTTATAAAATCCATTGGATCCAAGTATTGATTTAAGTGTGCTTTTTGAACCAGACACATTAGGACATTCCGTCGTAGAGACCCTGTAGTAGGCTAGCACCCACGGAAATGGGTCACAGTTGAGTACACAGTGCGTGCGGCAATCGGAGGGATGGGGGGTGCGTTTGGGGATTACATTTGACCCAGCCTGTCCGCTAAGATTTTGTTTCTTGGTCGGTTTTTGTGAGTTGATACTGCGCTGCACTTTGTCGGACTGCAACCATATAATATTCCTATTAATAAATATATATATACAGGATACTCGAGAAGACGCGTGCTATACGATAGGGGTAGCATAATTTGGCTGTTGGCTATTGGCCATTGGTTATTGGCTATTTGTTGTTATGTTTTCTGACGGATAGGGCTCCTCAACGAATCTAGCATACTACCCAACACCAATTGTGTTTTCCAATAAGATTCGTTATACACCTAGACCATGATATTGCTCTTCGATACACCCCTACCGAAGCATTCGTCAGAAGCTAAGCTAACAACCGTCAGAAGCTAAGCTAACAATCGCCAGACGCTAAGGTAACACTCGTCAGAAGCTAACAATCGGCGCAGACCGTTGTTACAGCAAGCTCGGAATGGAGCAGAGGAATACCGCTTTGTCTCCTGGCTCCGATAGCAGATTATTCAGCAAACAACATAACTTAGCCTGGGTGCGGTTTGTGTAGAGAGGCAGGTCACTTAGGAACGATGAAATAAACGGGGCAGTTGCCGAAAAGCTCGAGATGCAGGAACGTCGCTGCGGTGGCCGGGTGTACCCCATCTGGAAATTCAAGGAAATTACGGGGTGCCTCAAGAATGACCTCGACAATTTCGGGGCTGAAGTGTTACAAAAGCGATGGACCAAAGTTGCCACGTCGATCAGGTCTTGACGAGGCAGTGCAGAAGAGTCCATTCGATTATGACATTTTTAAGAATGTGAGCAGGAAGACGATAGGAAAGTTACGATACTGAAAATGGGAGAACAAAACGAATTCCTGGTTGTCCCCGACACGTGAAGTCCCGGTGCTAGATCTGTTTATTGTCCGCGGTGTTTGGCACATTCTTGTGGGCGGTATGGTACTGCTGTTGATATCTGAAGGAATTCGAGGGGTGCCTTGAAGATGACCTGGCGAGCCCGGGACTGAGGTAAGGGGCGGCAAACGTTGCCCATGATGCGGCCGAGCGGGGCGGTCTTGCTGGGGCAAGTACGGGAGGTTTCCCTCGGATTTGGCATTCTGTGGAATGTCGAGGAAGAATACAAGAGTGAACGGTAACGCCAAGGAACTTCCAGTTCTCGAGTTCGTTAGCCCGATGTAACTTTAGTAGGCACTATCGTGTGTGGCTTACCCTTGCCTTGGAGAGTAGGTCTACCGGCCAAAGAGATACCAGGTATGTGATTTACAGCAGCAATAATGACACATGTACACTTCCAAGTTTGGGTTGGTCGTTCTATCTTGTTTCTCCGCCGGTGGGTGACTCATGTTTTGAGACTCGACGGGCGCATTTGGCTCAACGAGATTCTGAGTACGGCTGCCAATCACGTGATCAAAACGTTATCCTTCGAAACGCTGTACTGTGGCTGCTGTTTCTGCTGGGGCTGCCGAAATAGCTCCTACGGCACACCCCGCTGTGTGTTGCTGTTTCTAGCACAACGGTCACTTCGCCGTCAATCGCCATCCGGTTGCTTTGGTAGCGCTTTCTGTGAGCACAAAATACACCATTAACCACACGGCTTGTAGAGAAGGCGCTCGCCGAGAGGGCGGGCACTCGCTCGCCGACACGCTCGCGGGCACGCCGCTTACGTCTTGTTTGAGGAAAATAAACCCGCCCACGAGGCATTCGCTCGCCTACGAGCCGGTTGTGCGTGTACGATACAATTATAGATGTTGAGGCTCAGGAGATGGCCTTGCAGACTATTCTGGAAAGGTACGAAAACTGCACATGGGTGGCTTGGGAGACGGGCTTTCAGCCAGATTGTGGCGCTCAACACTCGCCGCACCCCAAAAGGTGGTGATTGGCGCAGGTCGGCCGTCTGCTATCGATACTCGTGGCCGTACGGGAGTCAGTCGTCCGGGATCGTTTGACATAACAAAATTGATAAATTGGGCATTGTCATGCCTGAGACGAGTTTGTAGCATGAAAATGAAAAACGACGTCAGACACAGACAGGCCGACAAGAGAGGGGTTTCCGTTACATAAACAACAGCCAAATCTGTGGAACTGTTCCAGTGTGTCAGGCTGTTCCTTTCGAGCACATCCGGCGTCAAGGTCAAATATATTGAAACTTGCAGCAGTGTATGCTCCATGTCGCGGACGAATATCGCGAGCACTACAAATACCTACCCTGGTACGCGAATTAAACTGTAACTGTTGATACAGTCTTGCTGTCGACCTACTACCCGTGCACAGCAACAACGGTTATCGAATAGTTACCGAGACGCCGGCATGCCTACGCCCGCCATGGTGATGGTCACTTGGGCCTTCTGTGACATACTGATCGCTTAGGTTCCCGCCACTGTTCACTTTGTTTTCCCCGGAACACTCCCAAATCGGGAAATGTCTGAACCGGAAAGGTCCCCCCAAAGTGATGTGGTAAATATTTTTTTTGCGTTAAGCATATTGCGTTAACGCGTGTTGCCTTCACGTTGCAAATCACGATTAAAAAAAAAGATTATGTCAACTAGGTGGAAAATTCCGGTTGGGCAACGTGTTCGTGCTGCTCTCCTGTTCCGCCAGCCATTCAATGGCTTGTTTGGTCCCGTCAATCCATACAGCGATCACACAAGTGTTTTCCTCGTTGTGCTGGTGCTGAGCGGGAACTACAATATCGGCAGCAGGAGGAACTTTCTATAGCTCCTACAGCACTGTTGCAGTACCGTCAGTGCTGCAATACACCCAAGTCGCGATGGTCTTGTCTTCAATAGCGTCCCCATTCATCTGTCCGCCTGGACACCCCTTGTGGAATTGTCGATCGCCATCTCCCGTGGCTTGATGGCCTGCAATGCGGTGGCCCCATCCTGTTCACACGAGCTGTCTCTCACAAAGGGCGTCAATCGAGTGACCGATGCCCCTTTCTGAGACAGCTTGTTGTAGACGTTGACCGATCCACCTTTCTAAGACATTTTGTAGACGTTCACAGATGGACCTTTCAAAGACACCTGGTAGACGTTGCTGACTGCCTCGCTGTCCTCTTGGTCTCCAGCAACCCCAACCTTAACCTTTCCAAAGACGGCTTGCACAAGTTGATCGATGCAACTTTTTAAGACAGCATGTAGAGGTTATCACCTTTCTAAAGCAGCTTGTAGAGGCTGGCCGATGCACCTTTTTTAAGACAGCTTGTAGAACTTGATCGGTGCACCTTGCAACAGTAGATCAGCTTGCAGACGTTGATCGATGAACCTTTCTAAGACAGCTTGTAGACGTTGCTGACTGTCTCGCTGTCTTCTTGCTCTCCAGCAAACGATATTCTATGTTGAACCTAGGGGCAGACAGCAAAAGGACAACCAAGTGGTTGTTTTATTTAGTCGAGTTTCCACGAACCGCTTCCCTATGCATGTCAAGGACCGGAGCCAGATACACAAAACCCTCCACGCCTAAAATCGAACAAACTCACATTCCTAGTGAGTTGTTCCCAAAACGTTGCGCTTTTCACGGGGCCGGGTCACTCGTCGCGGGGGGGGGGGGGGGGGGGGGG
>JAYJMJ010190402.1:0-16321 GCA_036873875.1 Laminaria ephemera
CCGGCAACACCACACCTCTCTGCTGTTGCTGCTGCTGTGTGTGTCCATCGATGATGCCGATTTGGGCGGAAATATAGATCCCGTTGAAGTTGTAATTTAGGTACCGAACCATCCTTACATTTCCGTCCACATAGGCAGTTGTTTACGTACGTAAGATTTCCCTATTTTTTTTAAAAGATCACAGATGACAGACAACAGACAACAACGGGAGAGCACAACGCTACGACTCTGCCGCCCGTCAGCAGCAGCAGGCAACAACATGTGCAGGTGCCGTATCCTTGCTATACTGAGGTGGATTGCTTTTGTCGGAGCCTGTCATTTGCTACCCGGCCATACCGCACCTCTCTGCTGTTGTTGATGCAGCTGCTGTGTGTCTTCATGGATCATGCCACTTTTGGGTGGAAATATTGGGACCGTTGGAGTAGTAATTTACACATCAAACCATCGTTACACCTCCGTCCACAGAGGCATTTTTTTGCGTACGTAATATTTTTATAATTTTTTCGCCAAGATCACATATATCATGACAGACATCAGACAGCATGCGTGCGGAGAGCACAACGCTACGACCCTGCCGCCCATCAGCGGCAGCAGGCAACACCGTGTGCGCTTGGCGTATCCTCACTACACTGCCGAGAGTTGCTTTCAGGCAGTGACAATGTCCTTGCGCCACTCCCCTAGGCACTTCCCGGAGGGGAACCTTGTACATATATATATATATTTAAATTGTTTACAGGCTACGGGGTTGTGCTGTGCGCCCTGTTGCGCGCGTGCTTTGTGTACGAACACCCCGCGTGCCTGAGGCGAGGGGACAAATTTCACGTTGCAGGTGTGCTTCGGTTCCTATACTGGCGAAGGATTGTGCTGTCCGTGGCACGAGTGCTGTGCCGTTTTGTGCGATATGCGGGTGAGGTATTCGCGCTTTGTTTCATCGCCACGCAATGCATGGTATCTTTGATGCTCAAACTATCAATGGAAGCGCCACGAACGATCTATAAAAACAATCCGCCCTGCGCGTTCGACCCGTCACAAACAACAGTTCATGGGATGGTGACCCATTGCTGCTGTGGTCCTGTAAACGATGCCGCCTTCTATGGGCCCGGGCAATGTGTGTCTCGGTTGGGTGCTACGAATGTATGAATTCCCCTTATGAACCTGCAAATTGTTCCTATTAAAAGCCTTACTAGTTGTATATACATATATATATCTGTGACACTCGTATAAGTCCATTTGGAATCCAAGTTTGATTTTATGTTATTTTGAATACAAACAACACAAAGTATAGGCTACTTCGTACATATGATCTCGACATACACTTTCCAGAACAAAATATTGAAAAAAAGTTACGAATTGAAGATGAACAAACAATATGGAGACCCGCGTGATTGATACCTGGTAGATTAGAGTACCCCCTCGCCGTGTCTTCTTGTGTGTGCGACATTTTTGTGCATCATCCGCGGATAATATGATCTTTAGTCCGGCAAAATCACGGCCTGTGTACCCCTCCGTCAGAGAGACCCTCTACTTTCGGTGCGTAGGTCCGGAAACCTAGCGACGGTACGTACTGTTGAAGGTGTCGGGTATACACTTTGTTGTATTTCAGTACAACAACTCCCACCTAGGCCTATCCGGAGGTGCCCGCATGTGGCGGGTCCTCCTCGGCGTGTCCCCCAGTTCAGCGTGGGTTGCTGGCGCTGGAGCTTGGTCTGCTGGTAGGCTTGTTTCGTTCTTCGCTCGCTTGATGATGTTGCCGTCTCGGTTGGGGTGTGATGTTGTCATGTGTTTTGGCTTGGTAGGTTTAGTTGGTAGTTGGAGAAGGCAGGTGACTCGACGTCTGAGGCGAGACCCGGGCCCACGCGATGCGCGGTGGGGCCGGGGCGAAATACTACTGTTAGGAGTTAGGAGTCTCAAATAAGCTCTTGTTTCTCACTTCTGTAGTTGGAGAAGCAATAGCTTCAACGGACTGAACTGAGCAGGGCCTGCCTCCCCCAGATATCGCATTTCATTGGGTCGGGGATAGGTGATCGTTAAATTACTTTTCTCATCTCCCTCAACGATACAGATTGATTGTATCTTGGTACTCTGTCGATGTAGCACACGAGGATATAAAGTAAAGCTTAACACATCAATGCATTCAACACGCCACTCTGTCAAGCCCAAGCAGTAGGACTGGGTACTGGTATCATAGCTCTAGCCAGGCGAGTGACTTGAATCTGACCAGTATCTTAGCCTCGGTGATTTCGCCTCACAAGAGGAAATCAAGCCGCTGGGTTTGGGCCATTTATCGTAGGCAATATTTGTGTAGGGGTTGTAGGAGGTCACGAAAAAGTACCTTTCACACCACACTACGTACGATACCAACTGCTTTTTAGGCCAAATAAATAAAGGGGAGGGCTCAGGCAAAACGTAAGTTTGAGGCCATTGGCAGAGTAGGGATGTATCCGGCCATACCAAATATTAAATAAACCAGGTAGGGGGTTCGAGGCCGTATTTAACCAGTACTTATCATGGGAGACAATGGGATGGGAATCCCATATGGGGATGGGATGGGATGGGAAATGCGGGGTAATACCATCGTGCGTTATGTCCCATCCACGGCTTCCCATCCCATCCCATCATGGATTCTACTCCCATTTGCTTCCCATGTCACTGATGGAAAACCCTCCCGTCCCACTTGCTCCCCATCCCACGAAACAAAAAGTCCCACAGGCTTCCCGTCCCATATATCCACACTTACTCCCGTCCCATGCCAATTATGTACAGTCTCGCTCCCATCGCATACACCATGTTATTACCCACTTACTCGCTCCCATTTCCTTCCCACTTCAGCCCACATTCTCCCAGTTTCCGTACTCGTACGTTGTCTACATTTTTGTTGTCTCTTTGTTTTATTTTCTCCATCATGAGTATCATAGATGGTACCAGATACATAATATATATACCAGGTACCCAGGCATACATTATTCTACATACTGGTACCTTGTACCAGGCAGTAGATAAATATAACTTATGTTTATTCCTTTCGGTCCCTCACGGCGCTCCATTCCTGAATCCTGCGCTCTCACCTATTAGTGATTTTTTTTTACGGATCACTTTACCCCCGTATTGTCTTGGTTTCAGCGTTGCGGTCTTAATAACTCTTCGTTGCTCAAGGTTTGCCGGTCGTCTGCGGTCTTAATAGATCAAGGTTTACCCGTCTGTGGTCTGAATATTTCCTCCGTCGATTACACGTTGTATGTGCGCTCTGACATAATCTCGTTCTACGTATTATACGATACGAGGTACGGACGTACGTAGTTTATACAGAAAGGAAATTTATATATGACATCAAAATTATATACGAGGTATATATTATTACCAGCACATAATATATATGCTTTGTTGTAAAGTTCCCTCTCCCCTCCCCCCCCCCCCTGCATTATACAGTATACTAGGTATAACCCCCCCCCGCTGCGGTCGGTGTCGTTTGGCAACGACGCTGTAAAACACTCCGATCGGAGTATCACACACAGCTTGCAAAGATGAGTTTCGACAAAATCCTAGATCTCACGGCTGTTGTGTATTTCTTATTTTTATATAAAAACACTCCTCTCACTACGTGAGCTGAACAACCATGGTACCGTATTTTACTTTTTCTCGTTCTTACGTTTTGGCGGTACCCGAGATGGTGGTCGAGTTAGGTCATATTGTTCGGAGTGGAGAACCCTAACTCCGTGCAAAGGGGATAATATCACGTATTGTGCATGTATATGGTAAGGCACCCATGAAGCAGTTACATAGTATACCCATTGTTGTCTCTAGAAGTGACCACAACGGAAAACAAATACATTAATTCGAAGCTGTCATCCGATATATGCAAGAAAGTACGCACAAGGTGCGGAAGTCCGCCTCACAAGCGGTTCTTAGTAGGATGCAGCTCACCCTTCGCGCGACTCGCCGAACACCTCACAGCGCTTCGCGCTTGGTGCACGAGATGTCTGCGAGTCATCAGGTGGCATGATACTGGTGCTCTACAGTAGTAGTAGATTGAACTCCATTGCATCCCCTACCACCAACACAACTGAGCCCCCGCTCGACCCATAGACAGGCATGTTTTGTGCAAGGTATCATCATGATCGACGCCCTCGACGCCTCAGCAGCTGTGAGATTGCAGATTTTCGTCTGTGTATCTCCTAAAAGCTTCGACATTACATTCGTTTGTTCAACATTTCTTTGGTCGTTTGATATTTAGGTCTGGTACGTTGAGTACGAAATTTTGCCATTCGAAGTGTTAGGTGTTGGTTCATCTAATGACATTTACGTATCATACATACCAGGTACCTTGTATGCTCTGTTTTATGTTTACACCATAATAACCTGGTATTTGAAAAATGTGCATGCTCTGTTTTATGTCAACACCATAACCACTGACAGCCAGCAGTCAGCATTCGAGGCGGGGAGGGGGGGGGGGGGGGGGGCTACGCCGACGGCCTAGGGAGGGCCGCTACCGAAGCTAAGACCCTCATTCAGGCGGCGAAAACCAATCATACTCAAACTTCAAACGACAGGTTCCGATGCCAAGGGCCTGTTAAAACTGTTCAATCAGTCCCTGAAAACACACAGAATGTAAGGTGGACGCACGCTACGTACGGTAGAGGTGCACCACTTTTTTTCTGAGGCTCCCCACCTGAAGCCGGTCGCCCTAGCCCTAACCCTAACCCGAAGCCGGTCGCCCCGGTGGCCAAGTGGTTAACTTTGAATACTACTTAGGTTGGAGTCAGGGGTTCGAAATTCGGTATGGAAAAAATTATTTCTGAGACACCAACTGCTGAGGGCGCTTCATAGCGTGGGTAAGCACAATTCGACGCGAGTCGACGAGGGAAGAAAGTGCTGAATCTTCTCGTTATGAAAATGAAGGCGCGTACCGTAGTGGGGAGGGGGGAAAAGAGCCTGCTAAGTGACGTCGGATCTGAGTTACGACTAGGGAGGGAGAAGGAGAAAGAAAAAGTGCGAAGATAATAGATGGAATAAGCAAAAAAATACATAAAAATACCGCCTTATATAGTGCTACTACTGAACGTATAGTTTTCTAATATCGAATCTAAGTGGTATGTAATATAAGGTTCCCCTTCGGGATGGGGTTGACTTGATATTCCAGGGACGTCGCAAGTCAAAAAATGGGAACACAGGCGTTCCAATGATATGTACAGGTATGAGCTACTACTATTTTGCTGCTGCTGTACGCTTCGTATACCTGGTACGAGGTCCGACGACGTGTGTTTGATTGTTGTATTGGACGTGATAATGTTATCGTGGTTCGATCTCCTGCTGCTGTGCACCAACCACACACACAAACACCGTGACTACTTCCACAAAGGCGAGAGCTTGGAGCACGGCTGCTGTTGTACCGGTGCTACTGTACTGCTGCTGTTCTGCTGTATACCAGGGTACTGATTTCGTGGCTGCGAGGCTGAGCGGCTGCTTTTGCAAAAAAAAACCCACCGCTCTTCTTGATCATTTTGTGTGCCTATGACAGCACACACTCCACCCACACATACAGAAATTACGTTACACTTCCTACCCTCTATTTACAATAGCCACAAAGTTCTATTTGAAACCCCTTTTGGGCGCCTGTTAGCTTCTCGACCGCAGGGGAGGCATGTTGTCGCGGACAACCAGTTTAGGGCGGCGACTTTCGTGCAGCTGTACAAACCTGTAACGACGTTTCTTGTAGTTGCTTATTGGACGTGTACCTCTTCTCCAGGAAGACGGCTTGATCGCCCGCGGTGGCCACGGGGTTGTCGGCAACGCGCAGCCCCCGACGGCCAAGGCTCGGCGCCGCACGATGCCTAGTGTTTTGCTGGTTGTGCCACCCACCCTCTGTACCCACACGGCAAGACGGGGCTGAAACGCCCTGATTCGAGAGACCATGATGACAGACAGGCAAAAATACGTGTTTCATGTGCATATTCTATACTTCGTATTAGGGATAAGATCGTTCGACCTCTATCTCTGCGAACCGTGCTCTTTCCGCAGCAGCTACACCATGTCCAGTATCTACTACTCTAGTTGTCTAAGATACGCTCTTTACATCAAACGTCATATCTCCCGATTAAAGCTGTGGTGTACGAGCTGACATTTGAAGAAAACCGTCATGCACCCTAATAGATACCAGGTACCTGGTATATATCTTGAGACAAATTACTAACGATTATGTAACCCTTGTTGTACTCAGATTCGGATGCCCCTTGCCGGTACAACTCCTTTGCAGCGCTGGTGCTTTACGTATATCGGGGCTCTGTTAGAGGATGGCTTCGGCCAGTACGTCAGCGATAAACGAGAAAACCACAAACGTTGGTCGTGTCTTTGGTGCATCGGACATGACCCAACTCGGCCGTAGACCAACACAACCCAAGCCCAACGTCTGTGATCACACGCATTATTTGTATCTTTATCAACGAAGACCGTCACATGTATGACACACGTTCCTATATTGTTTTGTTATTACCTTTTCTGCGCTCTTTACCGTGTCTGTGCCCGCAACGATCGCCGGCCAATACGGTATCGAACCCCGCTTGCGGTGGGAAATTTAGTGAAAACCAGTGCTTTCTTCACTTGGGCGGTGCGTCATCTGCGTCTCCTTGCCAGCTGGCGGTGGCTGATTGGCATCGCTTCGTTCGGCGTTCTCCGAACCTAGTATACTGATGCAGACCGGTACACGACTGCGGAAGCAGTCTGCCAGTGCACCACCCTAGCCAATGTCCCGTGAGAGAGACGCGCGTGGAAATAGAAAAGCAGCGGGAATTAGTATGCTGGTATACAACAAGTCGATGCAGCAGCAGGGGCATTGGTTACCCCCGCGAATCGAACCCTAAGCCAAACGCCTGCAGTCTGCCATAACCCTGTCGCTCAATGCTTCGGGGCAACAAGTAGCAGCGTCAACTGCTGCTTCTGTTGATCCTCCCTCAGGCGATTACCGCCGCTGTAGTAAATAACCAACGTAGAATATACCAGGTACACAAATACTAATTTCCTTAACCGATTGCGCGGAATCACGAGGCTTGGATGAATATGCAACAAACGTTGACATTGGTCTACTTTTACTGAAACATGTTTGACATTTGCCACACAATCTGTCGATTCCTTCCTACGGAACTCTACAGGGCATCAGTACGATGCTTCACGACCCCCCCCCCCCCCCCACTCCACGCCCCGGTTTCCGTTGTCGCCACGTCTGGCGGTTTGTGCTTCCTTATTACGAGTTGCGGAGGTGTCGTCTCTGACTCTTCCTTGTGTCATTTGTCACTCAACCGATCGGAAGCTTCGTGGACTCGACGTCAGACGCATGCTACGAAAAGCGTAGCGCGTAATCGTTCTCAGGGTCCCCACTTGAGCACCTATTATACGCCTTAATCAAACACGGATTTTCGGACTTATACCCCCCAAGCAAACACGGATTTCCGGACCTATACGCCTGAAGCAAACACGGATATCCAGAGACGACGCGTACTTGTCCCGAAGAACCTTCCCATGGTCTAGGTTCTACGCTAAGATAATCATAGAACAACAAACCAAAATACTCCAAAGATCTTCGGTAGCCCCTATGTTGAAGAGTCCTGTTACTTCGAAGCACTTGCGTAAATATGCGCCATCCCTATCTAAGAACATGTCACTTGCTTTGCGTTTAGCTCGACGTATATCGAGGACGGAACGTAGTGACCAACAAGTCACAATATTGCTGCAAATTCTTCAAGACAACCCTATGAATCGGCCCCCTATAAGACACCGGGGTACTTTTCCAGGCTAGAGTTTATAACTATGGAAAGGTGTGCTCAACACAAACTTTCGGACAATCGCTTCTGTGGTTTCTTTTATCCGCCGGACTTTGTCCATTTTCACTGACCAGCAAACCTCGGCCGTTATCTAACTGCCCTAACCCGGTCGCAGTTGTGTCACGCAATGGCGTCGGCTATATCACGGTTCGTCATACTCTGGATGTTCTCTGGGGGATTTACTGCGGATGGCAAGAGTGAAGATCACCCGCTTTGTCGCTCACTGGAAGGTGACGAACGGCGGCATCCCACACACTTCCCGTTCGCATACACATGCCTTGGCGACAACGCTGATGCCGTATGCAGCTCGTGGAAATCAGAGGCCCCGCATGCAAGCTCCACGAAGGTTAGAGGTCATAACGTGATCAAGTACAGAGGACTGGTTTTGTACACCTGGCGTAACATATCTGGTATGTAGGTCGTTTGGCAGGAATACATCTCCCGTTTGAGATGATATTTTGGTATATAAAAAACCAATTTATAATACTTCAACTGCTAGGTATCCCGTGGTGCACGCGCCAGATTTTCAGGTACCCCGTACGGACTTTATGCGTCATCGCGCGCTATCCATGTATTTTACGCTGTGCTCGTTTCGGGACGAACTGTTTCCCCTCCTGAAGTTTGGTTTGTTAACTCATTACACGAAGGAGGAATCTGGAGCTGTAACTTGGTGGGTATACGGAGGTCGACGCCAACATGTTTCAGGCCCAGCAAAGGACCAGAGCGGTCACGAATGGGTCGACTGTGCGGACTGTGAGTGTCGAGAGCTGTCAAGCATCTGTTGGTATAGCTAGTGTCAAAATAATTGTCGTTTTTGGTTTTCTTTACGACAATGTGAGGTGCGAAATTCGCTCCAATACTTTTTACAACAAATCATCGTGTGTCGTTTCCGCTGCAGGTTACACGAAAACTAAAAACCAAATTATTCGAATGCCAGCAAATACACACAGTTCCTCCACCTTTACTGGGTGCACTCATTTGAAAGCGCCTCCAGCTCAATTTGCGTACTTACTGTACCGACTGTCACCATTGGATTCCACGTAAGTCTACACACCAAAAAATGTTCTGATTATATGGACCTTGCTCCATCTTGCTTCCCATGACCGTATAACTTAACAAACTGGACAAGCGCTTCAACACCTATCTCCCTAATCGTAACCCCCCCTGCCGTGCAGACTACGCTCGAAACAACCCCCAATCCGAGTCACACGACGAGCGTTTTGGTGCATCCTCCGGACTAAGTGATCGGAAAATCAGCAAGACTTTCTCCACAACTGTAGGGGGGTCGAAGGGCCCAACGCCAAGCGCAGGTGGGCATGTTGGGACCCGACGGGGTACTTTACCTCTACGTTGCGAGTTTTTAATGTAGAGTTGGGAGTTGCTCCTGTGCTCGATAGGGACGGTCGTTTGGACCCATGTTACGATGTGGCGGGCAATTTGAGGTTTTCGACTTCAACAACCCAGAGGCCTAACCCTAGGCGGCTACCTTAGTTGGGCGCAAATGTGTAATTATGTACTTGTTTTAGTTCTCGTTACTCACAGCTCTAGAGATTGCCTGTTATGCAGCGCTAACAACTCGGGTTAAGGGGCGGGTTTGAGTAACCCACAGGGCCGCTCGCGATAGTGTTCCACTTGTGGCACTGTGCCGGAAATGCGGGTTCTCCCTCCCGCCGTTGTAGCTCGGATTGCTTAGATATCATCACGATATATAACTCGTGGTTTTCTAAAACCTGAGGCTGCCTTTTCCGATAGCTTTACCTTCGATTTAGTGTGTAGTAGCCCACCTCGTGCGAGAGGGATGTAGAGCACCGCAAAAGCAACACTGTCATCGGCGTAGGCTTATCTGTGTCGCCATCGAGTGGCGTTGCGCTTGTTGAGAAGAACGAATGTTCGTATCGACAACGGTCGGGCATTTCATTAAGTGACCTCGGGGCATGGTGTGCGGATAAGTGATGAAGATGTGTACAGGTTTGAAATATATCATCAACCACGCTTCTGTTCTAAACTTGATTTCCGGCCTAATATTCTCATACTTCGAAGTACTTTTTCATCATTTGCTTCAAAATACGATTCTTACGTTAATGTTGTGGTCTGTATGATCCCAGCGTCCCACGAAACCATAGCACATAGAACAAGAACAACAAGAACCATGCGCAGCCGAGTACCGCGCAAAGGAATACGCTATCAAGGTCTTCACTTTCTATGCGACAGCCACGAACGGTGGCTTTGTGTGTCGGCGTGTGTATCTGTGAGTGCCATAGTTAAAGGACCAAGCAATCCGGACGAGTTCAACCCGTACCTGGCATTCTTTTTCTACCAGGTACCAGGTCTACTTCTCCTCTGAAGTTCAATAGCATCGTCCATGCAGTTCCATATCACCCCCGCTATAGCAGGACACGGCAGTCCACTATCAAGTGTACAACAACAGTGGTACAGCAGCAGCTGTTGCGCTTTAAGCTGTTGTTGACGCTGTATCAACCACGGTGCTTTGTGCTCATGGATACCTACACGTGCGCTGTGCTCAGCAAGACCCAGCAACGACTCTCCTTCTCGCGTCCAAAGAAAGCAGCTTTTACCTGTCCATTTTCACAACAGGCTCGTACCCGGCGGTGGACATGTTGTAACCTATCGAAGGTCTGCGTTCCCCTTTTCAACCTGCGACACCTCCGGGATTTAAAGCCTCCGAAGGTGCTACCTTGTAGTACAAGTTGAAATATGCGTACTTTTATGCACCGAAACCACTGCTGGACCAGGAACGTATGTATACTCCGTACCAGTGATTAAGTTGTATGCGCTGTGCAGAACACGGCCTGACTCTACTTGCATTCAACGCACGATGATGATACCTCGATACACATTTCGTTTTGAGTTGGCCAATGTATCAACCGGCCAACCTGGGCCACCCTCTCATAGCGTTGACAGATCGTATACGGTTGGATACGGGACGAAATATCCTCCCAGATGACCACAGAAACAACAGTATATATTATCGAAACATCGAGTGAAGCAAGGGTCACAGCTTGGCAATGCATCATAAGCCAGCGAGTTAACCGGCTGGATAATAAACTCCCTTTGCCCCGCAGAAACTTATGCACATCCCCACTGCAATAATCCGTCATCAAGTATGGCACTCCCCAGTCTCCGACGGAACATCCCCGTCGTAGACCAGAGTTCAACCAACATCCCCCCTCTTCGGTGCACGACAACAGTCATGCCACCTGTTCAGTATACAGCTAATATCACCGTCTGCTCGGCATGCCACCAATATCTCCCCTGCTAAGTATACCACCATATCACCCAACATAGTGCATGACATAGCATGACGTCACATAGTTTTTATAATAAAGCATCGCAAATATCGTAGTGACCCCAAAGCCACTCCGAAAACAAAGAACCAAAATCAAATCCAATCCTAGAATCTCAAACCAAGTTCGCAAACCAAAAAAGCTATTTCACGAACCAAAATCAAATCCGCCAAACCAAGCCAAAGACAAACAAAACTATAAGAAGCAGTAGTCTCCCTACTAATAGAAGCAAACCAGGTATCGAACACTCCCAAAAGTAAACTACCAGGTATCGTTCACTATTGGCATATAGCATGGTATTTCTCGCGAAACAAACTCAAACAACAAAATAACTCGGAAAAACTGACGAATAAAACCTTCGCTCTGAAATCAAGATAAATTACTACTCACATCCCGAAAACGTGCATCAAATATTCATAAGAAAATCCCGGTGAAAGCAAAACGTCTCCCTGGAGAAAGGTTTCGGCAAGACGTCTATGTGCTGCATCTCTGACTTCACGGAGATTATGACCAACCTTCCCTCGGAATACAACCTCCCTCAGAAGATGGTGGCGAATGTCAACATGCTTCGAGTTCGACGTGCATATTGGATTCTGCGCTAACTGTACCGCTCCCTCGATATCCTCGAAAACCCTGTTACACTGTGATCCAAAACCAGGAAAAATGAAGCTCCACACCTACCGCATAAACACTGCCTCCTTGATAGAGTCACCAAGCGCTACGTACTCAGCTTCAGTGGTCGAAAGCGTCACGCACTGAGCCCTCGAAAACCAGCACGCATGCCCCAGCGCACATGATCGCCCCACCAGAATACCGACCTCCTATCCGTAGCCTTACTAGCAAAGTCTGCGTCCGCCAACACTACCAGCTCAACTCCACTGCCCCTCTGAAACGAAATACCTATATCCCTCGTGGCAAACCAATACTCCAAAATACCAATCGTAGCCATCCAGTGTAACACTATTGGCTTCCTTGCGTACCAGGTACCTAGCTATGGCCATTACTGCGTTCGAAATGCCAGGTCGTGTTTGGTTAGCAAGCCACATCAAACTCCCTAGCAGTTCACGCGAAAACCAGTCGCCTACAGGCTCACCCTCGTCGAATTCTTCAAGGTTTAGGGCGGTTGAGAGAGGAATTCGTCTAACCCCAACGAACGCATAGCTTGGCAGCAGTGTTTCAGTGAAAGCTTTATGTGAAATCTTCAAAATCCTTGCCTCAAACTCCCGAAGAAAAGCGGCGACCAGCATACCACTTCAGCTCTCCCAAGTATGTGATCGGAACAGGACGTTTCAAGTCGTCACAAAACTGGTCGCATCTACTCTTCTGCCCCACCGTAAAGATATCATCCACATGTTTATCAATACTGTTACTATAGAGATAGGACCAGACTGAACAAGTCATAATCAACTCTAAAAACCAAAAGGTAGCTCCTCCCTCATTATCCCCGAATACGCATGACATGTGTTCTACACGTCCATATATTTCAAGCAAGCGTGGGATAAGTCCGCGCGACCGAACAAAACTCCAACACGTCCGCGGGACCAACTTAACCCATGAACTCTCGATCTCGACCGAACGTGCCCCTGCACACTACCTGGCCACTTCGGTCTCGGGCGCTGTGCGGTGGGCCGAGATGGGTCATACCAAACAATACACCTCTCACATCGCTCACACTAAAAACGTACATGAACCAAATGAAATCAATCTCTCACAATTCAACGTTCAAACAATGCAATCGATCACCCAGCATCAGACACCCTTTATCTAAACAATTCTAAACGTTTACATCAGACGCTCCTGCTACCGTTGCCACCGCCGCGGCTGCCCCCTTCCGATCTCTGGCTTTGCCGCGGCTCGGGTCCTGTCACTGATGGCCCTTGTTGAAAACGACCATCGCTCCCAAAGGATTGACTCGATGCAATCAGAGGAAAGATTGCGCAATCGAGCTATCACGAACGGCATCGGATGTGCTATACTTTTCATACGTTCAGCTTCAACGTGGAAACAATTAACCGTATAGCGGTATATTTCAAGTTACCAAATGCCACGATAAAAATTAAAGCACGTACCTTAGTGGGGAGGCGGGAGAAGAGCCTGCTAAGTGACCCAGAATTGGAGTTACGACTAGGGAGGGAGAAGGAGAAAGAAAAAGTGCAAAGAAAATAGATGGGATGAGCAAAAAAAAAGAAGGAAAAATAAACTGTTGATATTGCGAGAAGCAGCACATTATCAACTTGACCGAGAATATCACTCAATTTTCCTTCATCCAAACCCCACACAGAGAGCCCTTTTTAACTCGTATCCGCTAAAATACCTCTATCTAGATACCTTCAACAGCAGTACCGGCGCCACAGACACAGAGGTAAATTGTATTCCATGCTGCAATCGGCCGCAACGGAGACAGTATCACCGTCTATCATGTAGACAACGGCAGGTAGTTCATCCTCTTATATATCATTCTGGTATTATATGATCGCTTTTTTCCGATTCGTGGTACCAGGTAACAGACAGCAGCCGTTTGGTCGTACTGTCTATGCTACATGCGACACACTCCATAAACCAAATAACTATTGCGTCAGTTGACGACACTCTTGCCACTGGACGGACAGCCGTCAGGGATTCATACCCACCCACATTATTATAACAAGTATGTTAAGTCCAAAGAGACCTTGACGGGACAAAGCTACTCATAGTGCTATCACACTAAAAAAACAAATGTTTTGCACGCAAATATTATCAAAGATGTGAAATACAGCAAAACAACTACAGCATTGTCACCAATATTGCGCAACGGCTCAATTCACCAACCAACTGCGTTTTGCTGGAAGTACATAATGCAGCACCACTACGCACCACGTACCACGCCAACTCAACCGGCGTACATTTGGCAAGACAGGTTGATCACTCCTGCTACTGCTCATATATACCTGGTGGTCCTCTATGGGCGTACATAAATCTCTGTGCATTCAGTGGGCATGATCGACAACTTTCTCAAAGTTATCATTTCCATATTTTGCGACCTGTCTCATGCGCAAGGCAAGTACTGCTTGCTATAGAATCCCAGGCACGTGCGGATATTCTTGAAATCTCATACATGCTCATTTTTTGCTTTCACGCCTCACACTCAACTCCGTGTAATATACATGCCTCGCCCGGGTGCTGTGCCGGGCAATCACAAAACAGAATCTGATTTCGTTGTCCTGCAGTACATCTACCGGTCGCTTGGATGACATTAGCTACGTATCATACCTAGTTACTCATACCTCTCATTTTTTCTCAAAATCTGCAACCTGTTTCTGGTCGTACCAGTAGGAATGATCATTTTCAGTTCTCAGAACAATATAAAAAATCATCATAACACAGAAATGATCACCAATCGATCAACCCTAATAAATACGTTCCTCGTGCGTGCGCGTTGCTCGTGCTGATGGCACGGTGATCCCTTGTATCTCTCCCGCTCCTGCTTTGGGCAGGGCCACCTGTCGAGCCCGTGCACCGCCCCCCAACCGATGGCGCCGACCCTTCCACAAGTGCTCACCATCGCCCTTTCCTTGTCTCGCTTCCTCGGGGGCAAAGTATATGTCATTACCCTCCGGCGGCCGTAGTTTTTCAGGCGCCCAGGTATATTCCAGTACACCTTCTGCCGTACTCCCGCTATTTAATTGCTCCAACTATTCCTGTAGTACCTCTTCTTGGTCTCTACCACGGCCCTTGCCGTACCTCTCTATCTTTTGGTCTTCCCCACAGCCACCGCAGTACGTCTCTCTTTTCCTCCACTTCTTCCAGCCCAAAGCGGACTCTAACCCTTATTCCTTACCTACTACGCTGTTGTTGCTGCTGGGCCCACTGCACTTAGCCGCCGCCCAAAGCGTGACAGTTTTCCTTTGGTTGGAGTCTCTGCTGCTGGTGCTGACGGCGTCGCTACGCTTCTTCGTCGCGGCAGGTGCACCAATGCCCTGGCTGCTGCTGGTGCTGCTGCTTCTGTTACCGACGGGGCTGCTGGCCCTGCTGCTTCTGCCCCGCAGCGTCTTCGCCCCTAGCACTGCGCTCACCTTTCGGCTGCGGTTATTGCGACGGCATCTCCTCATTCTTCACTTATGCTCGCTCATATATCTCGTATTGGGCCACTTGCCCTTGTAATTACATGACGACAGTTGCTTGAGCATCGGCCTCTTCATAACAAAGCCCGGGCCTGTACTGCATCGCTGGCATCTCAAGCTCGAGTACAGCGCGATAGGTACTGTCCATCTCCTGGCGGAAGTCACCTGGATCCATCGTAAGCATTTCTTGGTATGACGCCCCCAAAGATTCCTCTCCACGATCGATCTCTCGACAAAGCTGCTGTGGTGCAATCTCTATGTTCAGCAGATCTCTTCGAGCATGATTTCTACGTACTCCTTCAAATGCCAGAATCCCCCGCACCCGACATGACCCGTAATTCCAAGCCCCCGGGATCGTTGGACAACGACGTCGTGGCGTAAGAGAGGAATGTTCGGCACCTTACGATATCGTGTTGGAAAGCCCTACAATTGCGTTGACAGGTCTAATACGGTTAGACACGGGACGAGATAGACTCCCAGATCACACACACGCATGAAAATATTATTGAACCATCGAGCGAAGCAAGGGTCTCAGCATGGCAACGCATCATAAGCCAGCAAGCTACCCGGCGGGAACCTAACTCCTATTCCCCACTGCAATAATCCTTCATCAAGTATGGAAGTCCCTAGTCTCCGATGGAACATCTCGATCGTAAACCAGACGACAACAAACACTTGAACTGTGTGAGCCGACTCTTCACTCTCCTGGTGCAGAAACGACTAAGACATCGCCCGGGTCGTTCCCCGGCCATGGTTGATTGTAGAAACCACAGGGGATTACGATAGAGCTCTATAGGTTCAGTCGACATGGTCGACGCATCGGCAATTTCCTTGTGCTTGTGGGCGTTGCGCACCAGAAATGGCATTATATTGCTGCGCTCGCGAGGCACTTCCAGCAGATGATCAAGTAAGTGATCTCCGCGCTCGCGATCGGTTTTGCATATTTGATCGAGTGGATGAGGGTTGAAACTATACCCACAATTGCATTATGACCCGCTGTCCGTCACACCCTGGACAATAGACAATGACCATTGCAATAGGAATGGAATATGGTGCAATGGACGGGTCTATTGTCGTCGGTAATGTCTATCGATTGTTACCTTCC
>JAYJMJ010190616.1:0-16315 GCA_036873875.1 Laminaria ephemera
TTTATCGTCGAAGGTGCTGTTCTGCGCCCGTTTTTTCTGCAATACTCATAGAAGTATTAGCTATTTTTAAGGCCTCTGACCTCTTACCATTTTTATGCAAAATGGAAGCATAAGTCAAGTAATAATCCAAGATTTCTTTATTTTGATCTAGTGCTTTCTTCGCTAATTTTTCTGCTTGCTGCATCGCTTTTGCATCTTTAGAGAAATTCTTCTCAATTTGTTGCGCCAGTTCATGTAGCTTTTTATCATCTTTTTTTACCTCTTTTTTTACATAGTCTGCACAGCACTCCATATATTTCTTAGCATCTCCCATTGCAACACAGAATTCCATTTCTGATTGAATGGCAAACAAGTTAGCTTCTTCCTTAGAAGCATACTTTTTCATTTTCCCCTTTGCATCCTTTAACAAATCTTCACTTTCAAATTCAACTGCTTTTTTTGCAGTGGCTCTACAAGCCTGTACAATTTTTGCATTCACTGCCTCTTTAGAGAATAACTTAGTTATTTGCTGTTTATTTTGAATCAACAAATCAAATATCTTTGAATCTGCTTGAGAAGTAGCTTCATAAATAATTTTCAGATTGATTGGATTGTTTAAATCTGTTTTTTTGGTAAGATACTTATTCGCTATTTTAATGCTTGACTTTTTAGATTTATTCAGTGCCTGAATATATTCGTAAATGAACTCAGGATCTCGTTTGCCTTTTTCATAAGCAGCGGCATAGTTTTTACTATGATCTACTTTGCTCAATACCATAGTTCCTAGCTTGATAAAATTATCAATTTGTTGAGCACCTTTCAGTTTGTGTAAGACCTCTCCATTGCTATCAATATAAAATAAGGTAGGAAAAGCAGAAACAGGATATTTTTGACGAAATTTCAATCCTTCCCCTCGCTCCATATCCAATTTCATGTTTACATAATTGGTATTATAAAATTCTCCTACTCCAGGATCTGTAAATACCTGCTTTGCCATTCTTTTGCAAGGGCCACACCATACCGCAAAGGCATCTACAAAAATAGGCTTACCTTCTTCTTTAGCTTTAGCTAATGCTTCTTCCCACGTGCCATGAAAGAAGTCAATTCCTTGTGCTGGTAGTTCAAAAACACCTAGGAAAAACATAAATAAACCTGTGAGAAAAAGAGAGTGCATAGCTTTTGAAAAGTGCATTTTTTTTATATTTGTTAATCTATTCATGAAAGATTATAATTTTCGGAATTTAATAAATCAGATTGGTAGATGGTTTGTCGTTTGTACAAATATCCTAAAAATATACCTCTAAAACACTGCCAAACCAAGAATGATTGTTCAATTAAGAGGATTTTAACAACAAAATGATTGCTGAAGGTTTGTTTGTCTAAATGGAGCGTTATTTATATTAGCGCATTTTTCGCTTCTTAGTAAGGCCCAAAGAATAACTTCTGCATCTAGAGAGCTTCTTTTAGACTGCCATGAAGGCACTAAGATACTAAATCAATTAAAATGAAAATCAAAATGAAATTAAAAATTTGCCCTTCGATTTTATTTAATTGAAATCTTCTTTCGTAGGGAATAGGAAATCATCAATTATCGACATTTCAAAATATCGATTCCGATTTGTGTCGGAATTGGCTTTAAAACAAATCTAAGAGTCTAAGCGTTTTTCTTGGTGCCTTTGTGGCAAATTATTTACCGAGCCTTCAACAACTAAGATTAAAATAACCTCTTCCAAATGCGGAATTTATTATAAATAACGAAAAGGGATTATTACTGTCCCATGATAAATGCAAGATGAAAAGAGGCGGATACATCATTTTGCAACAATAAGTTTGCGTGCTTGAAAATGCCTCAAGCATTGATATTAGAGGAGACTACTCTCTCTTCCGAAACAGCAAACGCAAAAACAATCGTTTTTTTCGGGTAATGGAAGCCCAAAGTTTGAAGGCAGGAAGGAGAGAAGAAATTTTGTTTTTTTAGGGGTGTTTTGTTCGGCGACTTATTTAGTTCCTTTAGCCGTAAAATCCTTCGAGAAAAAGCAAGTTGAATCCCTTGCTTATTTCGGCCCCACTTATCTCAAACCCCCTAATATTCCTATCCCAAAGAAAAAATTATAATAAAGTCCTAATAATCAAACATTTATTAGTGAAAAGAAAATATGACTTTTTTTCTGTATTTGATAAATATTTTTTTTATTTTTAGCTAATAATCAATACCTTTATACCTTAGAATCTAATGTAATGTATCACTTTGGTATAGTATTTGGTTTTAATAGGGAAGAATATTTTTTAATTTTTTACAAAAGAAAACATAGTTATGAGAAAACAGAAAAATGAATCTGTTGTACTACAGAAGGGTCCGTCTGATGATATACAATTAGATTACGCAGAACTAAGAAAAGCAGTATTAGTACTTAGAGCAATTAACCACAAGCTTCGTCAACGAGTAGTTGATTTATTGGAAGAACACCAGAGTATGACCGTAACGGATATTTACATCAAGTTGCGATTAGAACAGTCTGTTGCTTCTCAGCATTTAGCAATCTTGCGTCGTGCAGGTGTGGTCATTACAGAGCGTCAAGGTAAATTTATTTATTATGCTTTGGATAAAGATAGATTGGCGCAGATTTCTCGTTTAGTAGAGGAATTAGCAATTTAATACTTTCTTAAGAGTAAAAAAAGTACAAGTAGAGTAGCTATTTTATTTTTTATTAAGCTTTTGTAGTATTTAAAATGCCCCCCTTGCATTTATTTGTCAATGAAGCTTTTTAAGCACTTCTAAATCTTTTTAAAAAATCTAAAATTAGGCTTCTTAAATGGGGTAACTTGTTTTTTTATCATTACTTAAACAAGAAACAAACAACAATAAACTAAAAAAATATACGAATTACACTTACAAGACAAACCTTCAACAGAAGAGCTTTTTAGCGTCAAAAACGCTAAATTTAGGATAAATGCTATAAAATGTTTCGTTTTGTAGCATTTTTTTTTATATTTTTTTTGAAATAATGGTTTAAAAACGCATATTTGCTTCTAGAGTAAATAATTGTTTCAACTAAACCAAGAGTTCTATGAGAAAGGCTAGGGTAAATATTAATCATGAGAAACTACAAACTTCCTCCAACATCTTGAGAGCGTTGGCACATCCACTTAGGTTAAAAATCTTGTCGTTCATTGACCAGAATGGTACAATAAACGTCAATAAGATTTATAATACACTTAAGTTGGAGCAGTCCATCACTTCTCAGCATTTAAGAATTTTAAGGTTGGCAGGCCTAGTAGAAACTCAGCGTGATGGAAAATTCATCCATTACAGTATCGAATACCCCAAAATTGCTAATGCTGTTAAAGCTATTTCTAATTTCCTTGAGGAAGAAGACTAGTTAGCCTTAAAGCAATTTTAAAGGAGATGGGTTTTTAAGCCTGTCTCCTTTACTTTTTTTGTTTGTTTAGATAATCACCCACTCCTTCCATTTCCTGATAAAACTCCTCCCCATACTTCCTTGTAATCGCTTCCTTTAAAAATTGATATAATGGCAACTGCTCTTTTTCGCCTAATTGACAGGCGGCATTGCAGATTTCCCATGCATCATAATTGAGCGCTTCGAATCCTACGGATTCATTAGCAGAGACTCTAATTGGATAAAGGTGGCAAGAAATGGGTTTCCTAAAATCCGTAACACCTGCGTTATGCGCGGCCTCAATGCCACATTTGGCACTTCCTTTTTCAAAAGTCATAAATACACAGGAGCCATTAGGTAGGAGCGTGGTTCCATGCTCTTCTATTTCGTCATAGTAGGTGTATTTGCCTATTTTTTCTATTTGGTGGATGCCAGCAGGACTTAGAAACGGCTTAATGTCTTCATATATTTTATCTAACGTTTCTATTTCTTCTTGTTCCAGTGGCGCACCAAACTCGCCTTCCCAACAGCAAGCTCCTTTGCAAGCTTTTAGGTTACATAGGAATTGGGTACTGAAAATATCATCGCTTATGAGTTTGTCTTGTATAATAACCATGGCTGTTTATTATTAATTACTGATTATTAATTATTTACTAGACGTGATCTACACGTGTCTTGAAGGCAATCTATATAATGCTGCAATCTACAAATATAAACCCGAATGCTTTTGAACAGTTATAAAAGAATCTAGTATTTTTGTATTCCGTAGTGTTCCTTTAAGTAGTCATACAAAATTAATTATTAATTATTTCCAGACAAGGCTAAAATAGAGGTAGTCAGTTAATAATTAATAATCAATCAACTTAATAATCTTTTTCCTAACTATGAGTCAATTTGTTGTTTCTGCCAGAAAATACCGCCCCCAACGCTTTGACGAAGTAGTGGGACAAGAACATGTTTCTAAAACATTAAAAAACGCCTTACAAAATGACCAACTAGCACATGCTTTTTTGTTTTGTGGCCCTAGAGGGGTCGGCAAGACAACTTGTGCAAGAATTTTAGCGAAGGTGTTGAATTGTGAGAATCGAACAGCGGATTTTGAGGCTTGTAACGAATGTAATTCTTGCAATGCATTTATGGGGAATGCCTCCTTTAATATCAATGAATTAGATGCAGCTTCCAATAATAGTGTAGAACATATTCGTGCTTTAATTGAACAAGTGCGTTTTCAACCCCAACAAGGACAGTATAAAATCTTTATTATAGATGAGGTACACATGCTCTCTCAGCAAGCATTTAATGCCTTTTTGAAAACCTTAGAAGAGCCGCCTTCTTATGCGATCTTTATTTTAGCAACAACGGAGAAACATAAAATAATCCCTACCATTCTATCTCGTTGTCAAATCTTTGATTTTAAACGCATACAAGTACCAAGAACGGTTGCCCACTTGCAGCATATTTGTAAGCAGGAAGGAATTGAAGCAGAAAAGGAAGCCTTGCATATTATTGCACAAAAATCAGACGGTGCCTTAAGAGATGCTTTATCTATTTTTGATAGGATGACTAGCTCTGCGGCGGGTACGATTACCTATGATAGCGTCATTGAAAACTTAAATGTTTTAGACTACGATTATTATTTCAAAGTAGTTGATGCGATGGTGACGGAAGATTTGGCCAGTGTATTAGTCATTTTTGATGAGATTTTTAAAAAAGGCTTTGAGCCAGATATTTTCATCACTGGTTTAGCAGAGCATCTACGAAATTTATTGGTCTGTAAAGATGCCAAAACACTTCAACTATTAGAGATAAGCGATACCCTAAAAAGCAGATACCAAGAACAGTCCAATCTTGTCCCTTCCAGCTTCATTTTAACAGCTTTAAATATAGCAGCAGATTGTGATATTAATTATAAAATGGCTCGTCATAAACGCTTGCACGTAGAGATGGCGATTATAAAAATGACCTATATAGGAAGAGCCATTGAATTATCTAATAACCCGATGCCAGTAAAGGCAGTTGCTGAAAAAAAAACGCCTGATTTAAGCGTCCCTCCTGCTATAAAAGAGGAGGCCAACGGGAATGTACCACCAGTAGCTGTAGAAATTACCTCTCCTACGGAGGATAAAACTTATCCTACTAATACAAAAGCAGCAGGGAATGCACCTATTCTAGAAGAACCAAGCACTCCACCTATTAGTAAATTAGGGGAGGTGTCGCCTGAGCCTGTAACAACAGTGGCTACAGAGAAATCAGCGGAGATGTCTGTCATAGAAGAACCAACCACTCCTCCTATTCAGCAAGTTGCAGACGTGCCACCTGAGCCTATAGCAATAGTATCTAAAGAAAATACAACAGTGGAAAAGATGCCTGCTGAGGATATTATTGTACCAGCAACTACTTCTGTAAAACTTAAAAATGGTTCTTTAAAACGAGCTAAAAGCTCCAAATTTGATATGCCTTCTTTGGCCAATATCACAGAGTTGGAAGAGGAAGCTCCTAAAATAACAAAAAATGTTATTTTAGAAAAAGTTCCACTGACAGCCGCATGGGAAAAATATATTCAACAAATAGAATCGCCCTCTGTACTGCAAGTTTTTAAATCAGCGAATGTACAAGTAAAAGATGAGGTAACTATTGTAGTGGAAGTTGGTTCTCAGATGGCTAAAGAAATGATTCAGCAAGAAGGGACTTTAGTTCCTTTTTTAAGGGAGACCTTAGAGATTCCTAAAATTGCTTTGGAGATCGCTATTGACCAAACAAAAGCAAAGGAGTTAGTGGTAACTAAAAAGATAATGTCCACTAGAGAAAAATATGAGATGATGAGAAACAAGAATCCGCTTGTACAAGACTTAACAGTACGCTTAGGATTAAAACCGGATAATGACTGATTTGCTCTAGCGTCTTAATCCGTAGCTAAAAGGCGCAATTGGATTTTGTACCCCAAATGCTATTTCTATAAGAACTCTGAAGTTTTAGAATCGGGCAAACGGTAGATTGGATAGATTTTTTTAGAGGCAGAGAATTTGATTTGTTTTTTAATTAAAAAAACAAATCAAATTCTCTGCCTCTAAAGCCCCTATCTCCCAAATATACTTTTTGACCGCTCTTAAGGGCGAATAAAGGCGACTATTTTATAGAATTATTAAGGGGTACAAAATCCAATTACACCCCTCATCACTTATAATTCATCACTTTTTAAATTACTCATTAACAACAATTCTTCTCCTTCCATTTGAATAAAATCAGCTTGCTGCAAGCCTATTTTTTTTAATAATTTTTGAGAAGGAATATTCTCCTTCGTCGTTATCGCCACAATCTTTGTTAACCCTAATTTTGTGGTAGCATAGTCCATCGTTGCTTTCGCTGCTTCATAAGCATAGCCTTTCTTAAAGTAGGGTTCTAATAAAGCAAACCCAATATCTATATCTTCCAAAGAAGGGCGGTTCACTAAGCCACATACCCCGATAGCTTGGTTGCTTGCTTTTACCACCATTTTGTACAGACCAAATCCGTTTTTTTCATAGCTATCTAGGAAGGATTTTTTAATGTATTGCTCCGCATCCGCTAAGGAATGTACGCCTCTATCTCCTATAAATTCTATCCAAGTTGGACTATTCAATAATTCATAAATAAAAGCGGCATCTGTTAGATTGACTTGTTGTAATAAAAGTCTATCCGTTTGTATAATGGTCATTTTTTAGGTTTAATTTTGTGTGATTATTCAGGAGTGTAAGTACCTTGGCCTTTAGGCGGAGGCAGGTAGGGTACCAATTTTCAGCTTTAAACATCCTTCCCCTAAAGCAGGGTGATTGGTTCTAAAAAATAGTGGCTGGTGGTGAGGACTTGTAGTCAGCAACCTTTATTTTTCTCGCCTCTGGCGAGTGTAATGTAGAGTAATACTCGCCAGAGGCGAGAAGAATAAAGGTTGCGGACTACAAGTCCTCACCAGCAGAAATCGTGAATTAGTAGAACCAATCACCCCTCCCCTAAAGTCCAAGGTACTTACACCCTGACTCTTATATCACAAATTATACAAAATAAATGTTTTTTATTCTTTCCAAAGTACTTTCTTTTTTGATTAATCCTATTGTGTGGATTGCAACAGCATTGACAATGGCATTATTCCTGAAAAAACAACAATGGAAAAGAAGGAGTTTATTACTGGGATTAGGTTTGCTTTTATTGTTTACTAATAGACCAATCACTAATCTTGTCTTATCTAAATGGGAAGCCCAAACGATCACAGTCGATGATATTACCGAACCGTATGATATTGGAATATTATTAAGTGGTGCATCTGAAAATCATTCTGCTCGACCCAATTCTAATCATTTATTTTATTTATCAAATTTCAGTGCTAGTCGGCTAACACAAGCCCTTGAATTGTACAAACTGGGTAAAATTAAAAAGTTACTACTTTCTGGAGGATCAGGTAATATTTTAACAGAGAAAACCGAAGAATCACAACAAACAAAGCTTTTCTTTCTGCGATTAGGTGTTCCAGAGGAAGATATTTTAATAGAAGGACTTTCCAGAAACACCTATGAAAATGCCTTATTTAGCAAAAACGTATTGGCTGATATAGGACATACACATAATCCAAGTCTATTACTACTCACCTCTGCTTATCATATACCTAGAGCCAAAAAATGTTTTGATAAAGTTGGATTGAAGGTAACCCCTTTTAGTGTGGATATTCAATCCTATCAAAAAGCATTTTCTCCCAATAATTTAGTTCCTGATACTGACGCAATAACTGTTTGGGAAGCAATGATTAGAGAATGGATTGGAATTGTGGTGTATCGGCTAAAGGGGTATATTTAAGTTCAAGCGCAAGTTGCTGCTAAAATTTAAGATTCACTCCAAAAGTCAGGCTAATCCCTGTATCGTCTGCAAAATATCGTTGTCTATTTAAATAATCCCGATACCTAACATTAAAGAGATTATCAACTTTGGTGAAGAATCGGAATTGATAGCTAGGGAACGTTAAATTAGTGGACAACTTTAGTCCTAAAAGATGATAGCTTGGAGGCGGTGCTACAAAATCTTGCGCAGGCAAAAGATTATTTTGCCTAAAAACCAGTCTATTACTTAGTTCAATTTCCAATTGATCTAATTGCAATTGAGTAGCTATATGAATAGGGCTATTTTTACGATAAGTAAGACTTCCAAATAAACTATTGGACGGCATATAAACCAATGGAATATTATTTTTTGTATCCTCTCCTTTGATAAAACTATACTTTAATAAGCCAAAAACAGCACTGCCAATTGTAAATTGCGTAGCTACATCCAATCCATAGATAATTGCGTCTGTTTGTTCATACTTAAATACTGGAAAAGCACCACGAATAGTTAGCCGTATTTCATCTTGTGGATTTAAAAACATATAGTCTTTGAATCGCTGATAATAGGCCAAGGCATTTAAGGAAAAATCAGCCGTTGGCAACCATTTATATTCCAGTGTATTTTTGATCGCTGTCTCTGTCTTCAGATCAATGTCTCCTTCTTCAATGCCGCTTACCCCTTGATGTAATCCGTTGCTATATCGTTCATTAACAGCAGGATTTCGAGTAGCATAGCCTGAATGTAGCGTTACAGACTGTGTGGCAGATAGCTCATATTTTAATCCAATCACCCCGCCGATGTTATGAAAATTATTGTTAAATCTTATAATTTCTCTTGGCAGACTATTACTGATCGTCACAACATTTTGATATTCATAATCATAGCGAATACCTACATTAAAATTGACCTTATTTTTTTGTTTGGAAAGCGTACTAAACAAGCCACTTTTCCAAGAAATATAATCTGGAATAAGTGGCAAAATGCCTGTTTCAGGATTGTTGGTATTGTCTGTAAGAATCGTTTGATTGCCGACCGTTAATTTCCAATTATTAGTATACTCTCTAAGGTACTTGAATTCTGCATTTAGAGTATATTGATTAAGACTTAATGCAGGAATGTCTGTTCTTCCACTACGCCTAACATCAAATTCTTTTCGATTATTTTGTTGCCCTGCCAACAGGAATTGTAGCGATTGATTGTCCTTAAAAAAGTACTTTGCGTGGAGTTTGACTAAATGATGGGAGACTTTTTGCTTTGGTGCTGCTATTTGGTAGCTAAACTCTGTGCCTGTAAAAAAAGGTACTTCCCTTGTTAAGGCCGCCTCTAAGTCGGTCAAATTGCCAACATGCGACCCTCTCAATATGCCAAGATTCGTATTAAACGTGCTGGCATACACGTCCAAAAACAATTTTTCTTTCCATGATTTTTCTAATTGAAGTACAAAATTAGCTTCCTCTGTTCCCGTATTAGTAAGAAAATAATCGGGCGTTTTTCTATCTCCATATTTCTTTAAAGTAGCATTGATTCGCCATGCCATAAAAGGGGAATATTTTTGTAAGCGAGTATTAAAACTGCTGCCTCTTCCATTCGTTTCGTAGGCGTAGTTGACATGACCATGTAAATGAGGGTCAGTTCCAATCTTTTTTTGCTCTACTAAAATAACACTTCCTAAATTTCCACTCCCGTAGGCTATTGCATTTGCTCCTTTTACTACGGTAATTTTATCGGCAGATAAAGGGTCAATTTCGGGGCTATGATCGTTGCCCCACTGCTGTCCGCTTTGCGCCACGCCATTATTGAGGATTGCCAAGCGATTACCATACATGCCATGCACGACTGGCTTGGCGATACCACTACCATTTTTAATAATCTGAACCCCTGTCTGGTTTTCAAGCAACTCTGAGAGGTTTTGATTCATATTATCTTCAATTGCCTGTCTGTTGACAGAGAGATTGGCTTGGTCATCATAAGTATCTTTTTTCCCTTCAATAACAATACCTTCTAAGGAGATAGAGGTATGCGCTAATTTAATGGTAAACAAGGTATCGGTCGAAAGATCAAGGTGAATTTCCTTTGGGTCACAGCCAATATGGGAAAAAATAAGGTGGTATTCATCCCCACAAATATTTTCTAACAAAAAATTTCCCTGCTCGTCTGTGGTAGTGCCTTTCGCCAATTCTTGAATCAATACAGTGACATAGGATAAAGGCAAATCAGAAGCTTCATCAATAACATTTCCCTTAATAGTCAAGTTACAAATCTGCGCATAACTACAGGTTAGAACGCCACAAGCAACCAATAATAGAATAAGCTTTTTATGGAACATGAAGGTTTTCTTATAAAAACGAAATAGTGGAGTTCGGTTGACGGTAGACGGGTTGACGGTTGAGCTGTTACATTCTATTTCAATTAAAATTAAAAGCAAAATATGCCTACTTCTGGCATTGAATGTTTGGTGTTTTAATTTTGATTTACATTTTAATTTTCATTGAAACCACTTTAAAACTAGAACTTAACAGCTCTGCCGTAAACCGTCAATCCGTCTGCCGTCTGCCGTCTGCCATCACTGAACCTCTACAGGAAAGGTAACTTCTATATCTGTTTCCCCACCAGCACTCTCAATAGCTCCATCTGATACCCCTGCAGCTGATTTATTTGGTTCATGTCGAAGTATAATGGTAATCGCACCCGAAGCAGCAGCACCTGTGGTTAAAGTACTATTTAAACCTATAGGATTTCCATTGGCATCTCGATCATTGTAAGCGATCAGTACGTTGGCAATAGTAGATTGATAAAAGAACTGGTGTTCTTCTGCTTCCTCTTGTACTTCTTCCGTAATACTTTCTGCGGGCGACTCAGCTTCATTCAATAAGTCGAGCGTCCCAGTATAAGTTTGATTGGCAAGCAGTGTTCCGCCCGTTATAAGCGGTGCGGTACCTCCATCACCATCTAAATCTTTAAAACTTAGGATAATCGCTGCACCTCCTGTGGTCGGCGTTAAAGTATAAGTGAGGGTTGTGATTAGTTCCTCTTCGTTAGGTATTATAGGATCATCTTTTTTACAATTGGTAAAAAGTAAGGTGATCGTTACAATCAATAAAAGTTGTAAATAATTCTTTATCATCTGTTTAAGCTTATAGTTAATATTGATGCAAAGATAGTTTTTATTTGCAACATTGTTGCATTTAAGATTATTATTTTTGTTTTGTTAATAAATCAATTAACCATTTCTTCTTATGGCTTTGCCATAAGCTACGATATGCCGCCCTTTCAGGGCTAGAAAATGTCAACTATTTTTGGTCCTTCGATAAACTTGTTCTGTTCTTTATTATCCACTATTTATACAACTCTATTAATCTTGAATAACCAACTGCTCTACAGAAAAATGTCCATCCTGCTGCACGCCCAAAAAATAAACCCCTCCTGACCAACCTGCAAAAACAAGCGGTAGTTGATAAACACCTGCTTCTTGCACGCCATCTTGTACTACTCGAATAGGTCGCCCAAGCAAATCATAGACAGTTATTTTAATAAATGCTTTATCTGGCAATTCATAACTAAGCATCATATTCTCCTTAAAAGGATTGGGATAAATTTTTATAGAGAACGGTTGCTGTTGGATAGTATCTTTAGTAGGAATAACAAATTGTCTCCTTTCTATCACTTCCAATTCCTCTGTTGCCGCTTGGAAACTAGTACTTGAACAATCCTCAATAATGGCTAAAAAAGAACTACCAGAAGGTGCATGAAATCCACTAGTTAATTGAATACTTTCACTAGCTCTAAAGGTAGCATCTTGAAGCACTTCGACCGTGCCTTGTGTGCTAATCGTATTCGCCACATAATTTCCTGTCACCTGTTGATTAGTTGCAATAATCGTTTCCTCCCCATTGGTACAACTAGACATCGCCACCCTTTTAACAAAAGTAGTATTAGCAGGTGCAATAAGCGTTTCCCCATCTGAAAAATGCACCACCAAATCAGTCGCTTGCGTATTATCTACTACATAATGCCTCTCCGTAGCTTTTTTAAAAACCATCGCCGCAGGATAATCTGCACAAATCGTATCCACTGTACCCAAACTATCTAAAGAATGAAGCCAATGAAAAATTTGAGCAGGAGCTAAAGAGCGATCACTAAAATCATTATAAATACCATCCACATCGGGCAGCCACGGCACATTGGTATTGTAAAATCCATTGGTCGTATGTGCTAAATAATCCGCTAAAGCTTCCGCAGGTCGAGCCATTGCCAAATAGCCCCACATAATATCTTCCCAAAGATCACCAATGCCATCGCCAATCGTAGCTGCTTCTTGATGCGCTTTCGCAATCGTGGCAGAATCTTTCGCTAGGTATAACAAAGGTGCTTGGATAGGAAAGGTATTAATCCCCAACTGATAAGCCGATTCTGCTTCAAAAGTACTACCCAATATTTTATCTGCCCCATTGCCCCATATTCGAGTAGCCGTTTCATAGCCATAGTCGTCAGGAAAAGCCTGACCATCTTTATTAAACCAATATTGCTCGGCTGCCTCTGCTTCATTGAGGTATAAGAATAAGCCAAAATCTCTTAACTCTGTATCCGCTGTATGTAAACCCAAAGCGTAGACCCAAGCAGCAAAATTGATAGATTCAGAAGAAGCCTCTTGGTCATTGCCCCAATGAAAATTGGCGTGTCCATTTGCCCAAGAATGCCCTGCGTACGCATCAAAGCAACGTAGGAAAGGAAACATCTCATCCGTTTTATCCCAATTATTGACATCCTTTATCAGTAATTTGACCATACTACCCCATTGCGTATCCGCTATCCAAGCTGGGTCAAAACGAGCAATAGTAGCCGCTGCTTTTATAAAATAACCATAATGAAAATGATGATCGGTCACTCGAATATCTGACCCAAAACTAGCTGGATAACCAATCAAGGTATTCCAATTAGCGTCATAATAAAAATAGCCCCTATCCACTTCCCCATCTTCGGCGGTGAACCAATCTTCTAATTCTGTTTTTAAATCAGCAATAAAATGATCTCTTGCAGCAGTATGTCCTACTTGGTCAGCGATATAAATTAAATCCGCCTGTCGACCAAAGCGTTTGCCTTGCCAATAGGTATCGTCATTCGTAATATAGGTATTCAGCACTTGGTGTTCCTCTTCGATGAATTGGTATAAAGTAGCCTGTTCCGTCGCTGCCAAGGCATTCGGTAACATGGGTAACACGCCATTATTTTTTAAGGTAGTGCTAAAAGAATTGCCATTGACCACTTTCATCAAGCCTCTAGAAGATTGGTAGGTATAGTCTGTATTTACAGCCGTTGAATGTTTCCATTGATGATAATATAATGCTTGCAAGGTATTATTGACCGTCCCTTCTTTTGGCGTAGTCTCTACCGTAAATGTATTCGTTAAAGTAGCGGTTGCTTCCTCATAACTCCAAGTAACGGCGGTCTCCTCAATAAAGGCAAAAGCGTGGTTGGCAAATACTTGCAAAGTCGCAGGATCGGTATCTGGCAATAGCGCAATAGAAAAATACTGTTTCCCTGCTAAATCACATTTGAAAGCTTCTCTAGGACGCAAGTTGGGCGTGCCGTTGACTAAGTTATTTTCATCGAAAGTATAATTTTCGTCCGTCTGCCAAGTCGTACCTGTTGGTGCAAAAATAGCGTAGTGATGTCCTTGTGTTGTAAAGCCAATAATGTTATCTCCTATGGTGTTGTCAATGGTATGTCCAAACAAAAAACGGAGATAAATAGCATCTGTATTGGTTTCAAAAAACGCATAGGGCGAGCCATGTGCCATCGTCGCTTGCAGCATTTTTCCATTGGCATCCAACCATTCTGCTTTGACATGCCAATCGCCATAATCGGCTGTTTTGACAGTATCTGTTACCCCCATATCCAAACCTTCTACGCCAATCGTGAAATCATGGTTGGACATGGCATGTTGGTACTTTGCATCTGTCCAACCGTAATAGTCTTCTACTGTTGCTTGTTCTGGATATTTGACATTTAAGCCATACCGATTTGCTGTAAATGCTAGAGGGTGAGCGAATAGTTTCCAAGAGTGGATTTCCCAAAGGAAGTCTTTGTTTTGATAGTATTTATAGAGTAGCGATGTCCACCAGTCGTTGGTTTGGATGGGTTTGTTGAAGGTGTTGGTGGTTTGTGGGTAAGCGGTTTGTCCGTTGGTGTATTGGGGGACTGCGCCGTTGGGGGGTGGGGAGAGGTTGTAGGTGCCTGTGCCTTTTGGGATGGCTTGGGCGGTTAGAAGGAATGGGGTTAATAGGAAGAAGAAGTATTTGAATATAAATAAACGGTGCTTTTTAAGTGCAAGCGCAAGTATCAAATTCAAGTTCAAAAAGCAGACGTTGACAACGAGGCGCAAGCCCACGTCTGCTTTTTGAACTTGAATTTGATACTTGCACTTGCACTTGCACTTGCACTTAAAAAAAGAGTTGCTTCTTGGATGGAATAGTGGTTTCATTGTATAAAGGTAGTAAAATCACTGTTTCTTCAAAATGTACTTATCAACTATTTTTACTTAGCTTTTTGTTATATTGTAAATCTTAATTACTGTTTTGTATTTATCAATATCTTACAAAAATTAAACCGTTTAAAATCATGGATTTCGAGAATAAACTAGCGTTAAATACGGGTATTTATACCGCAAAAGACATATCAAAAATTCTTAGAATATCTGTTTCCAAAGTTAATCGTTGGATAAAATCTTACTGGGACGGAAGATTTGCAAAAGAGTTTAAAAAGACCTATTCCTGGAAAGTAGCTGATACTAGGGCGATAGGATTTCATACCTTAATTGAGGTTTATATACTAACGCTATTTGCTGATGCTGGTGTAAGTACCAAAGAAGTTCTAAAAGCGCATGACGAACTATCAAAGCTTTATCAAACCCCCTTCCCATTTGCTAGAAAAGATATTTTAGAGAATATAAAAACAGATGGGAAAAAGATTTTTATAAAAATCACGGAGGACAACATCCTTTCTTTAGATGGAAAGAAGCAATTCCAAATTGAGTTTATTAAGCTTTTTTTCAAAAACCTAGTATTCGATTATAATTTACTAGCTAATAAATTCTATCCACTAGGTAAAGACAAAGATATAGTCGTTGACCCTACCAGACAATTTGGCCATCCTGTGATTGGTCAAACAAATATTTTTCCAGAATCTATCTACAATATGTACAAGGCAGGTGAACCCAAAAAATTCATTGCTTTTACTTATGAAATAAGCGAAAGAGAAGTCCAATCTGCCATCGAATATTGTAAAGCCGCATGATTATATACGTTGATAAAAACATGTCTCCCTACCTTGCTGAAGGACTTGACCTTTTGCAACAACCTATGAATATTAAGCTAAGGCAAAATGAAAGAATAAATTGGTCGTTTTAGGCTAGTCCTTCTTTCTTCTAAGGCAGCACTGAAATAAGTTCACTTTTTAAATAAGTTAAAATAAATTAAATTTATAAATAATTTTTTTTAGATTTAATTATATTATAAAATTTGATTGATTTTCGACCTTATTTCAGTGAAGCCTTGTCAAACAACTTACTTTTTTTATTGCCTGCTTTTGCACCTTTTTTGATTTATAAGGATATTTGAGGAATCAAAGAGTGCCTTTCACATAGTTTTCAAGGATTACTGTTTAAATTCCTATATTTGTGTAACATGATAACAAAAATATACATAGAAGGCTTTAAATCCATAAAGAAGCAAATAATAGATTTGAATAAGATTAATGTGCTTATTGGAAGTAATGGAGTAGGTAAGAGCAATTTTATATCAGTCTTTTCCTTTATAAGAGCTATTTATGAAAAGAATTTATCGGAATATGTTGTCAAAAAAGGTGGTGCAGATAACCTACTGCATTTTGGGCAAAAAAATACTCAAGCGATTCAATTTAAACTTTATTTTGGAAATGAAAATGAAGATTTAAATAAGTATAGAATTAAATTGAAACAAAAAAAGGATGGCCTATTTGTTAAATCAACAGATACGGCTTTTTATAATAATGGATGGCACAAACGAAACTATGAAAGTGATGTCAAAGAGTCCAATTTTCAGAATATTAATCAT
>JAYJMJ010190828.1:0-16310 GCA_036873875.1 Laminaria ephemera
GCATCGTGGGATGGGTAATAATATTCGTTAGCCGCAAAATCGAATCGCCGAACGGAGTTCATCTCCCACGGCGCTTTCGTTTTGTATCGGCGCTGTCGCAGTGTATCCCTGCAGTTGCACTGAAATCGCGCAGTGGGAGCACAACTCCGTTGCGCGAATGGCGGTGTGCTCGATGTGTATCGTGGGATGAGTAATAATAATCTTTAGCCGTAAAATCGAATCGCCGAACGGAGTTCATCTCCCACGGCTGTCGGTCCTAAATTCGATTTAACCCTTATCGAAACCCTATCAACACAACACTCGGTACCACCAGTAACACCGCGATAATAGTTCGACGATCCACTTGCGCTTCTTTAAACACCCAAATACCAAGCATCAATGTAATGAAGGGTGTGCAGGCTACAACAGGACTGACCACTACCAGGTCGCTCCATAGCAGTGCCGTATTCAGCAATAGCACAGCAATGCCATACAGACTCCCTGACAGAAGCATCCAGCCGAGACCGTTGCGTGCTATGGGACCTGTAGGTTGCTTTTTGTCGCGAGATTTTTGATAAAGATACGCTAGTGGAAAGCTGACGGTATACGCGACTAGTGCGACGAAGATCGGGCTGGGTATATATTCTAATCCCACTTTCGCCAGTGCGTGTGAGGTCGCTCGAATGAGTGCCGCACCCACGGGAAACAACAGTGCCCACAGTGGCCATTCCGGTGTGGTTTTACCACGCCATGAAAGTACAACAATCGAGGTGACGATGCCCGCGGTTCCAATGGCGGTTTGCCAATGCAGCGGCTCTGCCAGAAAGACCACGCCCAGTGTTACGCTGAGTAATGGACCGCAGGCGCTCATGGTTGAAGAGATGGTCGGTCCCAGAATACGGGTTCCCATCGTGCCCAGGTTGGCAGAGATCAACGGACGGATCAGTCCGGCCGCAGCCAGAAAAAATATTGCCGGTGAAAGCCAGTAGGCAGTTTTCATGTAGAAGGGCGCGGCCATCCAGTAGATCGTTACTGAAACCCCTATTTGATACAGGGTAACCTGCGAAGGTGTCGCATAGTTGAGTGCCCGGCGTGATGTCTGGTTGCCCAGTGAAAACAGCAATGCAGCCAACAGGGCGAGGACAATGGAAGGGGTATCAGAATGCAACGGAAGCCAGCGCTGTGAGAGCACCGGTGGGTGCAGTAATCAAAACTGTAGTTTAGTCTAGTGAGGCGTGACACCGCTAGTACATCAGTCGAAAATTCGATGGAGCGAACCTGTCTTTTATCGTTGCATTGTTTGCCGGATAACAACACACTTCAATCGTATTTTTTCAATAGGGGGCATCCTTTAATGGCCAGTCAAAGTGAGAAAGCAGCAGCTTTCCGGGCGCTGCATGTGCCGGGTGATCCGGTAATTTTATTCAATATCTGGGATGCAGGGAGTGCAGCGGCGGTCGAAGCTACTGGTGCTAAAGCGCTTGCTACGGGCAGTGCACCTGTGGCGATGGCGCAGGGTTTCCCGGACGGTGAAGTGATTCCATTTGATCTGGCACTTGAAAATATCAATCGGATCATTGCTGCTGTTGATCTTCCTGTGACGATGGACCTTGAAGGGGGATACGGCGTGAGCCCCGCAGAGGTCGCCGGTACGATCAGTCGTGCCATGCAAAATGACATCGTCGGGTTTAACTTTGAAGATCAGATTGTCGGTGGCAGTGGCCTTTATTCGATTGTCGAGCAAGTCGAGCGGGTGACTGCTGCCAGAAAGGCGGCATCCGAAAACGGTGTTCACGGATTCCTGAATGCTCGAACGGATATCTTTCTCAAGGCAAAACCGGAAACCCACGATGATGCAATGCTTAACGAGGCCATAGAAAGGGCGAAAGCCTATGAACAGGCGGGGGCTGATGGTTTCTTTGCCCCGGGCCTTGCTGATGAAAAACTGATTGCCACGCTGTGCCAGAAGGTTAATCTGCCAGTGAATATCATCGCACTGCCTCACGTGCCGCCAACGGCCACACTCAAAGAGTTAGGTGTTGGCAGAATCAGCTATGGCCCGGTCCCTTACCGGCAGATGATGAAAGCACTTACCGATGCTGCGACTCTCGCATTGCAATAAATGTTGTTGTCGCAAGTGGATGGTTGAGTGGCCTGTGGTCGCGGGGAGAATCCCAACAAAGCAGAAATATGTCAGGTCTCTGATATTTTAATTAGCTGGCTCAAGCCTTGACTGACTATTGTTCTTTAGAATCGGTCATGGCTTGATTCAGTCGGGGGTTCTTCGAACAAGAAGAACGCCATACCTGCTGGCGCGAAAATCACAATCAGTAGATTTTAGTCAGGTCGAATAATGTTATGAATATCGAACTAATAAGCTTTCTAGCCATTTCCTTTTTAATTGCAATCACGCCTGGCCCGAGCGTGATCTATGTGGTGTCTTACAGCTTACGGTACGGGACAAAAGCGGGCATCGTGTCGACGCTGGGCATTAATACAGGATCAATTGTAGCCATTCTAATAGCAGCGTTTGGTCTTTCGGCGCTATTGAGCGCCTACCCGAAAGCTATTCAGCTGATCGAAATTGTTGGTGGTTGCTACGTCATTTATTTAGCGACGCTTATCTGGCCCCGTAAGCCGGTTGCGAAAATAGACGAGCAATTGTTGTCAGAGGCGAGCTACAGAAATCTATTCAAGAATGGTTTCATAACAAGTTTGTTAAACCCCAAGGACATCCTTTTTTATACCGCGTTTATTCCGACGTTCATACCGGGCACTGTTGATGAGAGTGCGTATAGAAGCTATTTTATCTTTCTGGCATGCACGTATATGTTAATCGGTTTTATAACCAAGAGCTTATTTTCGATATTCGCCGGGTATACCAAAACAGCATTGCGATCAGAGAACGCGAACAGAGTGAATTACCTTTCGTCTACACTTTTATTTGGCCTGGGGGTTTATCTTGTGGGTAAATCGGCCGGTCTGTTTTCCAGGTAGTTTCTCTTTATTTTGTATTGGAAGGTTGCTGCAGGGGACGAATTGTTGTTCGACTGTTTGTGTAACAGCAAGGTTTTTTCATAGTTGCGTGTGTCGATCGGTCTGATTGAGTTATTGCACAGTATGCAACGGTGCGGTTCGTTCGAACCTCACCGGCACCCTGCATATTGCGTTGACGGCTTTAACCAAATGGTTCCTCAAACTCACCGGTTTCATTGTTCATCGTCCAGAGTTCGCCAGACGAGATATCAAACCATGCGCCGTGCAGGCCGATCTGTTCTCTTTCAAGCAGTATTGATACGCACGGAAAGGTTTTCAGGTGTTCAATGGATTGCCTGATGCTGCCGGTCTCGAGTTTCCATTGCAGTTCATCAGCGGTTTCATCGCCGGTGCGTTCTACATTGAGCGCTACCGGTTCAAGTAGTGAGATCCATTTACCGATGAAATTTCCGGGAGAGAGAGGTTCAGTTGTCTCGCCTGACAGCTGGCGTCGAAAGGCATCGATACCTCCGCATCGCCCGTGACCCATCACCACGATGTGTTTGACTTTTAAGGCCTGTACAGCAAATTCCAACGCGGCAGAGGTGCCGTGATACTCACCATTGCTCTCGTACGGAGGCATGATATTCGCCACATTACGCACCACAAAAATCTCGCCGGGGGCAGTGCCGAAAATGGTTTCGGGTGCAGAGCGTGAGTCACAGCAAGCGATGATCATGGTGTCTGGTTTCTGGCCGGTTTCGGCCAGTTGTTCGTAACGTTCTCGTTCACGAGACAGGCGTGTTTTACGAAAATGTGCGTAGCCGCCAAGCAATTTACGAGGGAAACCGGGATCGACAAGGTCTCTTGTCGACTTGTGTTGTCCAGCGTCTGAATCGTCGTTCAAGAATTCACTCCTGAGTATATCAGTGGTTGTCTGTTCGGCTTGTGGCCGGGGATGTTGCGTGGTTGATTTCTACCCGGGTCCATTATACGCGAATGCACTGTTTTGTTGGAAAATGTCGAGGGTGAGTATCGCTGAGCTTAGAGTCTATTCGTATGCATCTAATCGCCGAACGGAGTTCATCTCCCACGGCGTTGCTGCATAGCTTCGCGAATCGTGGGAGCACAACCCCGTTGCGCGAAGCGGCGTGCTGGATAGCTAACGTGGCCACTTGAGTGTTTTATTCGCTACACCATCCAATCGCCGAACGGTGTTCATCTCCCACGGCGTAGTGCGATTGCCTTTGTCTGCTACACTGCCGCGTCGTTCACGCTCGCAGGCGCGCTGGAAATCACTTTTAAACTGTCAAATCTAACTGGCTCATCCATTGCCGCGTTACACATGGTGGCGGCCAGCGTTTTTATTGCACTATCAACCTTCCTTGCCAAGGGGGCGTCTGGTCGATTCGCCATGTCTGCTGAAGCTGAAGATATCCACCCGCTACAAATTACCGCGGCGCGGTTTATTGTCGGGTGGGCACTCTGGACTGTGATTTTTTGTGTGCGGCGTGTGCCATTCCAACCGATTCAGTGGCCAGTGCATGTTGTACGTACTGCTCTCGGCTGGTTGGGTGTCACTTGTGTGTTCTGGGCAAGTTCTTTAATGGCGCTTGCAGATGCCACTGCCATTAGTTTTCTGACTCCTGTGGTCACGCTGTTTCTGGCTGTCTTTGTTCTGCGTGAACAGGTGGGTATTGTCCGTTGGAGTGCTGTGGCAATTATGCTGGTGGGTGCGATGGTCTTGCTACGCCCCGGGACGAATTCTTTTCAACCGGCTGCATTGATCGCTCTTATCGCTGCGGTGGCGAGCGCGTTCGAGGTACTGTTTATCAAGCGATTGACAGCCAGTGAGCCGCGGATGCAAATTCTCTTTATCAACAATACCATCGGGCTCTTCATTGCGATTACAGCGGCCATAGCCGTCTGGGTATGGCCGACCACTCAGCAGATGATCGTATTGTTTGGTGTCGGGTTAAGTATGGCGATGGCCCAATTGTTTTTTCTGACCAGCATGCGCGATGGTGAAGCCAGTTACGTCGTCCCTTTTATGTATTCAACACTGATCTTTGCCGGTGCGCTGGACTATATGGTGTTTGGTGACAGTCCCGATGCGCTCGGTGCCGTGGGAGCCTCGATCATTGTTTTCGGTGCAGTATTTCTGGCGCTTCGGGAAGGTGCGGTCAACCGTAAAAAGGCGGCCAATAACAGAGAGTAGGATGGGTTCCTAGCCTCTGCGTTTCGCTTGTGTTGACACCTTTTTGCGTTTTCTATTGCTGTTTCGGTTGGTGGACGCCGTTTTCTTTTTGCTGGTCGTTCTAGCTTTCGCTTTTGCAGCGATCTTTTTATTTTTCTTGGGCTTTTTTGGTTTTACCGGGCGTGTGGGTGAGGGCGACGGTGGTACTTCGTGCCCCGGTTCAAAGCCGGATTCGTATTCGCGCCGGATAAGCTGACCCAGCAGCTGTTCGATGTTGGTCAGTTGCTTATGTTCATCTGCACACACCAGTGATATTGCTTCGCCACTGGCGCCAGCGCGCGCAGTCCGACCAACCCGGTGGATATAGTCACTGGCGACAATCGGTAAATCTGCATTCAGCACGACAGGCATTGCATCGATGTCTAGTCCTCTGGCGGCTACATCGGTCGCCACCAGCACTTCGATTCGGTGTGCTTTAAAATCTTCGAGCGCTTTTGTTCTAAGGCGTTGGCTTTTATCGCCATGAATGGCGGCGCAGACAATGCCTGATTTCTGTAGGAACGTGACCATACGATCAGCGCCTTTTTTGGTCAGCACAAATACCAGTACTCTGGACCATTGATGTTGCTCTAGCAGATGCAACACCAACTCCGGTTTTTGTTTTTTATCTACCGGAATCATCCACTGTTTAACTGCTGGAACCGTGGTTTCCTTTGATGCTATTTCTATTTCAACCGGCGCTTTAGCCATCTGTTTTGCCAGATGCCGAATGGTCGGTGAAAAGGTGGCTGAAAACAGCAGGGTCTGGCGCTTGGCTGGCAGCAGTTGCAGGATTGCCTGTAGTTCTTCGGCGAAACCCAGATCGAGCATGCGATCTGCTTCGTCGAGTATCAGGGTTTCCAGTGGATTAAAACGCACCGCATTTTTTTCATAGAGGTCAAGCAATCGACCGGGAGTCGCGACCAGAATATCGGTGCCACGACGAAGCTTCATCATTTGTGGATTGATTTTCACTCCACCGTACGCCACGACACAACGTATCGAACAGTGCTTCCCATAGGTTTGAATGGATTGACCCACCTGCATTGCAAGCTCTCTTGTCGGCACCAGTATCAAGGCTCTGGTGGTGTTCGCCGGTGTGAGTCGACCGTTGTCCAGTCGATGCAGAACAGGCAGCGTGTAACTTGCGGTTTTTCCGGTGCCGGTTTGTGCACGGGCTAACAGGTCTTTGCCTGATAACACCACCGGTATGGCCTCGGCTTGTATCGGCGTCGGTGTTTTGTAGTCGGATTCAGCAATTGCCTTGAGCAACGGCGCTGATAACTTAAGCTGGTTAAAGGACATGGGTAATGATGAGTCTTTGTGAGTGGCCGGGCTAGCTACAGCCGGCTCTTAAGGCTGAGGAGGCGTTTGTCATTGCCTCTTGCAATAACCAGCAATCGCCCGACACGGCGATCAAATCAAAACCCTGTTTATGGGCTTCAATACCTTCGGCGCTGTTGGCGACGACTCTTCCAAGAGGCTTGCCGGCGTCTTTTCCTGCGGCAACCAGTCTTGCAACGCTATTGGTGAAATCCTGGTGAGTAAACTGACCGGGAATACCCAGGCTGCAGGATAAATCAAAGTGGCCCAGCCACAGACCGTCAACGCCATCTGTATTGGCAATGGCTTCAACGTTCTCTATGCCATCTTTGGTTTCGATCAATGGATAGATCTGGGTAAGCTCATTGGCAGCATTTAGTTTTTCAATGACCGGTCCTTGACGGTATTGATCGTGCGCTATCCCTAATGCCACACCACGTTCACCGAGAGGTGCGTATTTGGTCGCTTTCACAATGGCGGCTGCCTCTGCAGCGCTACCCACCATCGGCAGGATCAAACCTTCTGCGCCAACATCGAGTACGCGTGCCATATCGTAGTAGTCTTTGCCGGCCGGCCTGACAATGGCTGGAAGGTCTGCGGCTTCCATGTAACGCAACAGGGTTTTCAGGCTGCTGACATCGAAGCCCGAATGTTCCATATCGATAAAAACATAATCGCAACCGCCATTCTTAAGAATGTGTCCGATGCCCGGCGTATTGAACTCGCACATGAAAGTACCGACGCACAGTTTGCCGGTATTGAAGACTGATTTCAGACTGGTGTTAGCCATGTGTGTTGCACCCGATTGGTTTTAAGCGTTAAAGCGGCTTATAGCAGCGCAACAGTTCTTCTTTAAATTCACAGGCCTGATACAGGCTGCGGGCACGCTTGTTATTCGCAAACACGTGCAGGGTCAGACTGGTTGCACCGTGTGTCCTGGCCCCTTGTTCTGTCGCCTCGATAAGTTTTTTACCAATGCCCTGGCGTCTGGCATTACCGTTGACCACCAACACCTCAAGGTGGGCGCTGGGTTCTCCGGATAATAGTTCAGAACGCATGGTGTAAATAGCAATACCCTGAATGTCAGATTGGGCATCTTCATACACCAGGGCATGCGTGTCTGGCGTCTGATCATTAAAAAACTGGTTTAATAGTTTGGCGTCTCCCTGCCATGTGTGATCCGGGTTTCTATAGTCCGGTACATCGAAATCAGACAATTCAGGAAGCAGGGCAAGGGTGGCTTGCTGATCTGCTGCAGTCGCGGTTCTTATGGTGTGTTTCATCGCGCTATTGTTGCATACCGCGGGGTAGCCGTCACAGTCTATTTAGAGCAGGTTTTTACCAGTCAGCCAGGGGAATAATCGCCCCCGGGCAGGCAATGACGCGGCTGGCACACCGGTGGCCTGCACGCATCGCATCAAGGCTTGATGATCCCTGTAGTGCTGCGCTTAAATACCCTGCATTAAAGCTGTCTCCGGCGGCGGTGGTATCGATCACTTTGATGGGTTCGCTCTGATCAAGGGGTAATTCAGTATGATTGGCATCCAGAGACATTGGCCCCTGTTCGCCGCGTTTTATAGCGCCACTGGTGACACCGGTGGCAGTCAGTCGATCAACCACGGCTGTGGAATCGCTTTCATTAAAGAGGGCCATTTCATCATCGACAGAGGGAAGCGCGATATCCGTAATTGACCAGGCGGCAGTCACCGAATTCTGTGCACTTTGTTGCGATTCCCATAGGCGTGGGCGATAGTTTGAATCGAAAACAATAGTGGTGCCTTTTTCTTGTTTCAGGCGCTTCAATTCTGCGAGTAAGGCTGTGCGAACCTCATCTGGCAGAATAGCCAGTGTGATAGCGCTTAAGAGCAAAATGTCGAAACCGGCAAGTGCTTCAAAATCAAGCCCCTTATCTGTTTGAAATAAAGTTCGTGCTGCTGAATCATTGCGCCAGTAGCTAAAAGTTCTCTCACCTTGTTCGTCAGTGGCAATGGCATAGATACCCACCTGCTTTTCTGCTGAGCGACTCAGGTGTCCGGTGCTGATAGATTCAGAGGCAATAAAATCGGCCAGTCGATCAGATAGCGGGTCGCGGCCAATCACACTGATAAATGAAACCTGACCTGCTTGTTGCAGCAACCGTTTTAAGTAGATGGCGGTGTTGAGAGTGTCACCGGCGTAGCCAAGACCCGGTGCCGCATCAGCTGAACTCCCGAGACTGAGCTCGACCATCGCTTCTCCAATGCAGCCGACGGTAATCGGATGTTTTAACTCATTCATGCTTTTTATTTCTACTGTGTCGGTAGGGTGTTACTGGTAGAGGATACGTTGCTTTATCGCTCTGTCTTTTCTGCAAAGATCAAAATCTGCTTCGCATAGACGGCCGGTGGGCGATGGAGCAATGGTGAAGTTGTTGTACCGGTCTTCGCCGTTCACCAGGGCGACTACTGATCGATCCCCTGATTGTTGTTTCATTGAGGGTTTTATATAGCGTATGGCCACGCCGATACGTCTGTCACTGGTGGTATTCGGCCCGGAGGAATGAAACAAATGACCATGATGCATTGAGGCTTGTCCTGCTTCTAAGGCGGCAGTAGTGGAGTCACTATCGTCAACTTCAACCGATATTTCCTGCCCGCGGGTAAGCAGATTGTTTTCATCGTAGGTATCTGTATGAGGAACAATTTGTGTTTTGTGACTGCCGGGTACAAATTTCATGCAGCCACTTGCTTGCGATGCTGCTGATAATGCCACCCAGCAGGTAGTTTCTTCGGCGTCGTCCAGGCCCCAATAGGTGAGATCCTGGTGCCATGAGACTATCTTGGGAGAGTTTGCTTCCTTGATAAACAATGCAGCACTCCACACCATCAGGTCCGGCCCGAGTATCGATGACGCGTAATTTATCAGTGTTTTATGGCGAATCAGTTGGTCAAAAGACGGTAAGACCCGGTCGGGATAACCCATCAGTAAGGCGTGCCTGTCTTCGTCTTCAGAGAGTGCTGATTCTGCTGATTCCAGGTCATCGCGTAGCGCCTTCGCCTCGTGTTTGCTGATCACATCAATCGGCAGTACAAAACCGGTTCTGTGGTAGCGTTCGGCGATGGTATCGCTACTGGCATTCATCTGTACGCTGGACATGAGAATCCTCGATGCAAGGGGAGTGAACTGATAGTCTCAGGTTTATAGTGGAGTGTAAAACCGAATTTGATCCACTGCGAATCCGACGCGGGCACGCCGGAATGTGCATGTATACTTTGCGTGGCGTGACGCTGGTAGACAGCGTGTTCCCCGATTTGATCTGCTCCCGATACAGGACTCATTCCGCTATGAATTATCAGCTTGATCATCAGGATATTCGTGATGGCGTTGAACAGTTGTGCAATGAGTATCCTGACGAATACTGGCGACGATGTGATCGGGAAAAAGCCTATCCCGCTGAATTTGTTCAGGCGTTGACAGATTCCGGCTATCTGGCCGCACTGATTCCGGAATCCTATGGCGGTAGCGGGTTGCCTGTTTCGGCGGGTGCCGCCATCCTCGAGACGGTTCACCGCACCGGCGGAAATGCTGCCGCGTGCCATGCGCAAATGTACACGATGGGCACCGTGCTGCGTCACGGGTCTGATGAACAGAAGCAGCAATATCTGCCGGGGATCAGTGATGGATCTTTGCGGTTGCAGGCATTTGGTGTCACCGAACCCACCAGCGGCACCGATACCACGGCACTGCGAACCACAGCGCGGCTTGAAGGTGATCACTATATTGTTAACGGTCAAAAAATCTGGACTTCCCGTGCGGAATATTCAGACCTTATGCTGTTGCTTTGCCGAACCACACCACGTGATCAGGTTAAAAAACGTACCGATGGGCTATCGGTATTCTTAGTGGATATGCGCGACTGCCCGAAAGAAAATCTTTCTATCCGCCCGATTCGTACCATGATGAATCACGCCACCACAGAAATATTTTTCGATAATCTTAAAGTGCCGGTAACCAGTTTAATTGGTGAGGCGGGCAAGGGCTTTCGCTACATATTATCCGGCATGAACGCCGAACGGATTCTGATCGCGGCGGAATGTATCGGTGATGCCAAATGGTTCATTGAAAAAGCAGCCAGCTATAGCAAAGACCGCAGCGTGTTCGGACGGCCGATCGGGCAGAACCAGGGGGTGCAGTTTCCTATTGCAAAAGCTTACTCGCAAATGCGTGCTGCAGAATTAATGTTAAAAGAAGCCATGCGCCTGTACGAAGCCGGTGATAACCCGGGTGAAGAGGCGAATCTTGCCAAGCTGTTGGCAGCAGATGCATCATGGGCGGCGGCGGAGGCTTGTGTGCAAACGCATGGGGGGTTCGGTTTTGCAGAAGAATACGATGTTGAACGTAAGTTCAGGGAAGCCAGGTTGTATCAGGTAGCGCCAATTTCCACCAATCTGATTTTGTCTTATATTGCGGAGCATGTGCTGAATATGCCGCGATCCTACTGACTCGGATTGTCGCTTAAGTGAAAAGTTTAATAAGCTTAGTGATAATTGTTTTCCGAAAAACTAACGTAAAACCTGTGGAGGAACCATGGTTCTGCCAAAACAAATTAGGTGGTTGACCGGCATTTTGTTACTGATGCTCAGCACAGCGAGTTCGGCTGACAGACAGGCCGGAATTCAGCAAGTCAGGGCGGAGTTACTTGAAAATCTGGCATCGGCAACTACTCAGCAGGAAGGGCGAACCGCTGAGAATGCGATGTGGCAGTTCTGGTTCAGCCTTTCCCCGACGGTTGATGTCAGACAGTCTCTGGATGCTGGCATTGAACGGCGTGAGGCCTATGATTTCGAAGCGGCTGAAAATCATTTTGACCGCGTGATAGAAGAAGCACCTGCTTACGCAGAAGGGTATAACCAACGGGCTTTTATTCGATTTCTGCGTGAAAATTTTGATGAATCACAGGTCGACCTTGAAAAAGCACTTGAACTTGAACCGGACCACTTTGGTGCGCTGGCCGGGTTGTATCAAATTCTGAGAATTCAAAATCGCTATGAAGCTGCACTGTCTCTGCTGCAAAAAGCGGTGACTATTCATCCGTGGCTTCAAGAGCGTGGGTCGTTGCCAAAGGAGCTTTGGCCGGACAGTTATCGAGATCTTCATGATCCCGAGCTTGAGATTTAGAAGTACATTATTTTGTGATCGGGATTGCTACCGGTTTGAGTATCTGTAACAAGACACAGATAATATTATTTAACATAAATAGTAATACGCGCGATTATTCGGGTGCAATGCAGCATTATTTCAGACAACGGTTGCTTGTTTGCGGGCTACCTGAGCGGAACGTGGAGCCATGAATCAAAATACCCGTTTCTCATGTGTCTGCTTACGCGATAATGGTCTGGCCAACAGGGTGAAGGAGGTTTGGATCCAGTAGTGTGAGTGTCTCGCTTACGCGTCGGGTTTCCGAAAAGGTCGAACAGAGGTTGACCCTGGCGTTGCAAAAAATTGCGGCCCAGAACCGCTGCGCTGCTGCTATAGCAGCATCTAAGGCGCTGTACTCAGTTTTCCTGAATATCACTTAAGAATGACCAGGCTCAATTCAGTAAAAATTCCGTGCAACGCCTTATAGTCAGCTCTATAGTTTCCCTGACTCGAAATTTTTTGCAACACCAGGGTTTATTGGAATAGTGACTATGATTTTTGATACTCAAGCGCTTAAAGTGGAATTGGAATCACTGGCTGCCAAAGATCAATTTTCTGGCAGTGTGTTAATCGTTCGCGATGGTGCGGTGGAATTCAGTGAGGCTTTTGGTTATGCCAGTCGACGATGGAGCGTGCCGTGTACCGTGAACACTCGCTTTGATTGCGCATCAATCACAAAATTGTTCACCGCGGTAGCGACGTTACAGCAGATCGAAGCTGGTGCGTTTTCACTAGGCACACGTGTCTGCGAATATCTGGAATTAACCGGGACCGCCATATCCGCCGAAGTGACGGTGTACCAGTTGCTGACACATACTTCCGGTATAGCAGATGATGCTGACGAGGAGGATGGTGAACGATACGATGATCTATGGGAGGACAAACCAAACTACTCGGTAACAGAGGCAGTGCAGGTGCTGCCCCACTTTATCAACAAACCGGCAAGATTTTCCCCGGGAAAGGGTTGCAGGTATTGCAACTGTGCCTATGTGTTGCTGGGGCTTATGATTGAACGCGCCACCAATCAGAATTATCGCGATGTCATACAGTCGCAAATTTTTAATGCGGCAAAAATGCAAGAGGCAGGCTTCTTTCACCGCAATGACTTAGTCGCCAATGTTGCCGAGGGAGCAGAGCCGGTTTTAAATACCGCGGGTGAGATAACAGGATGGCAAAGTAATCTCTATTCGTACCCGCCGATAGGCCTGCCTGACGGTGGTGCTCATGTCAGCGTCAACGGTTTAATAAAGTTTCATCAAGCGCTGCTGGACGGCGTGTTGCTTGGTGCAGAAATGACTGATTCAGTGTTTACGCCCGCAGAGTTTTATAAAGCAGGTGCGTCCGGTCTGTCTAGAATGATGGGTTTCGGTTTCGAATTTGAAGTCAGGGCAGACGGCACGATCAAGTCATATTACAAAGACGGTATCAATGTTGGTGCAAGTGGCATCCTTCGCTATTACCCTGACTTAAATATAACAGTGGCCTTGTTGAGTAACATGGAAGAAGGCGCATGGGAACCGATCGATTTGATAGATAGTGTTATTAGTTCAATGATTGATAATCGCTAAAAGCCACTGTATCCATAGTTCCAGCCAACTTCACAAACCTCATCCGTAGGGTGTCGGTAAGGAACGCACCGCACCATTCCGATATCAATTAATCCCCGGTGAAGTCCATGATTGATGCACCCAAAAAAATCAAGCCACCTGTGCAACTTGTTTCCCACGCCTGATATTAATAATTACCACAGGTAACATCAATACAATACCTATCATCATCGTGATCAGCCCCGGTGCAATAAAAAGAAACGATACCAGCGCTACCCACCATCTTTCCCATGTCTTCAATACAGCGAACAAGTAACCAGAAAACGCAACACCAAGTGAAGCGATCCCCAACATGGCTCCGGCCAGGGTCACGGTGAATGCCCACCACGTGAATCCATCTGCGACTAATAAAAGCGCCGGTGAATAAACAAAGACAAAGGGTACAAGTGCTTTGGCAATCCCCAGACGAAAAGCGGTATTACCCGTTTTGAACGGATTGGACCCGGCTATTCCGGCTGCAGCGTAGGCCGCAAGTGCCACGGGTGGTGTGATATCAGCCAGCACCCCGTAGTAAAAAACAAAGAAGTGAGCAACAAGCGGCTCGACCTGCAGTTGTGCAAGCGCCGGAGCGGCGACTGCAACCAATATAATGTAAGTCGCTGTGGTAGGAATTCCGGCACCCATGATGATGCAGGAAATCGCAATCATAATCAGTGAGGTAAACAGTGCCCACTGCGTAACAGCAAAGTACCCGAGGATAGGTAAGGAGCTCAGCATGGTGCCGATATCGGTCGCTGTTTGAATTACCACAAAGCCTAAGCGAAATCCCACGCCTGTGAGTGTGACCACACCAACGACCACACCGACAGTGGCGGCCGCTGCACCCACGGCCAGTGTATTTTTCGCGCCTGCGGCCAGACTGTCCCAAAGATCCTTAACGGTCAAACGGTGATTCGGATTAAGAAAACCTACTACAACACAAGCGATGATTCCGTACACCGCTGCGTAATCTGGTGTTTTGCCGGACAGAATAAGATAGACAAGAATCAAGAGTGGTATCAGGCTCAGCCAGTGATCCTTCAGCACAATCCCCATTTTAGGAAGTTCTTCTGCACGTAGTCCGCGTAAGCCCAGCTTCTTTGCTTCCAGATGCACCATGATAAAGATACCAAAGTAGTGCAGAAGTGCCGGGAACAACGCTGCGGCTAATACGTCTCTGAGAGGGATCTCCAGATATTCCACCATGATGAAAGCGGCAGCTCCCATGATTGGCGGGGTAATTTGTCCGCCGGTAGAGGCGGTGGCCTCAACCGCGCCCGAAAAGTGCGGTGGATAACCGACTTTTTTCATCGCGGGTATGGTGAGCGCACCGGTTGTTACCGTGTTGGCGATGGATGATCCGGAAATCGTGCCCATAAATGCCGAAGAAAAAATGGCCACTTTTGCAGGGCCACCGGAATAACGACCGGCAATTACCATCGCGAAGTCGATAAATAGTTGCCCAAGTCCGATACGTGTGGCTAACACACCGAATAAAATAAACAGAAAGACGTACTGCGCCATCACTCCGATGGCGATGCCATAGATGCCTTGATTGGTCATATAAAGATGGTTGATGATGCCAAGCCATGACGATCCACCATGTTTAAGTGCCCCCGGCATATAAGGCCCGAAGTAGGCAAAAGCAATGAAGATCAGCCCGATGATCGGCAGGGTCGGGCCAACGCTTCTGCGAGTCGCCTCTAGTGTGAGGATAAGCAGTGCCGAGCCCATGAAAACATCGGTGGACGATGGATTACCGACTCGCTGTGCCAGTGCTTCTGGCGCAAGAAGCGGCAGGTACATGGCGGCACCCACGGCCAGTACTGCAAAAAGTAAATCAATTAACGGCACACCGTCGAAGCGATACCACGCCTGTGGTGGCAGTGCAGAATTGGTTTTGCGATAACCAAACAGCAGGAAAACCAGTCCGAGTACAAAAGACAGGTGAATACCGCGATGCAAAAGCTCGCGTATCAAGCCAAAGCCGGATGCATAAAAGTGGTACACAGACATAGCGACTAGTACCGCCGCGATAAAAAAGCCGATGTTTTTACCGGTTGTCCTGAATGCTGTTTCCGGATCAAATTTGCGTTCTATCTCAGCCAGCTGTTCAGGGGTTAGCTCAGGTGTGGTGTCAGCGCTCATGGCCAAGCTCTCTAAGTGAGACAGAAAAGAAATAGAAAATTGTGTTGATAAAAAAGCCCCGGCGCTTTGCCCGCATGATCAATGCGGGCCAACCCCGAGGCCTTTAGTACTAAAATAGCGTGTCACCGTGGCTCACACGCTTTCACAAACCACATGGTGTTATTTAGTAGTGACTAAAAGCACTGTGGTCAGTGAAGTTGCACTTACTCCATTAAGCCGGCTTCTTTGTAGAAACGCTCGGCACCTGCATGTAATGGAACACCAACGCCTGCCAGTGCAGAGTCAGGTGTGATGGTTTTTCCTTTGGCGTGGCCTACATCAAGCAGCTTGCGTGACTCATCGTTCCACAATGCTTTGGTGATGTTGTAGATCAGTTCTTCATCTTCTTTCGCGGAAGTAAACCATTGTGCGCCAACTGCTACGGTTGATACGCCAGCAACACCTTCGTAGGCATCATCAGGGATGTCTGAAACCGCGAAGAAACCATACTTGTCAGTCAGTGCTGCAGCGCCGTCACCATCGATTGGAACCAGCTTGATTTCAGCTGCTGAAGAAAGCTCAACCAGTGCGCCTGTCGGGTAGCCCGTCACAACGAAGAATGCGTCGATTTTGCCGTTACGCAGTGCTTCTGATGCAGCGTTACCTTTCAGGGCTTCTGCGGTCAGATCATCTGCGGAAAGACCATTAGCTTCCAGAATCAAGAGTGCATCAACATAAGTGCCTGAACCCGGCTCATCAAGAGAGACACGCTTGCCTTTCAGATCAGCGACAGTGTTGATACCACTGTCGGCCATGGCGACCAGGTGGATGTGCTCTTCGAAAAGGGCTGCAATCGTGCGCAAATCTGTGGCTGGATCATTGCCGTCCATGGTGCCGGTACCGGT